>BRDA01067288.1:1863-12917 GCA_036984385.1 Crenuchus spilurus | reverse complement strand
AGAGTGTGTTTGTGTGTAACTTTGAAACATGTATGACAATGTATTTATATGTTGTACCTTTTATAACCTATTATATATATATATATATATATATATATACGAGCAGACCAACATAAAACATTTTTAAGATACGAGCTACGACTTCATCCATATTTTTGTTCGAGATACGAGTGGCTGCTGCTAGTTGGCGCAAAGGTCAGGTATGGGCAGCATAACACCTGCATCTCATTCTGTTTCACGTTTTACCCTCAGAATCAAGTCTAACCTCGCGCGCTGTACTCTTTCTTGCATCCTTTTTGGGAAAAAATTGATAGTAAAAATGTTTTAAACTCTTAAACCTATTTAATTTTAATAACATAGATACAGTAATTATGTAAAAACTTTGATTGTAAAAATGCTGTAAACTCTAAATTTAGATCATTTTAATAACATACATACAGTAATTATGTTAAATACTGTTAATATTATTTCATGCAGACCTGTGATCCGCATATGTGCGTGCCGGGCCTGAACATAGATATGGAGACTTGCTGATGTTTCCGAGTGAAAACTGTTTTGTACTGAACTGCAAAGAATGAACCATGGCATCTCTTTCTTCAGCCAGTTGCTGAATTACTTGGCAGCAGTCAGATGCTGAAGTGAAATGGCAGAAGAGAGATTTTACTGTACAGCGTGCACTACGCATCTACACAGTACCACGAGCATCAAATTCCCTGTGAATTTAAAATGCTACAGTGCGAATTCAGCAAAAATTATTTGACACTAATATTTATTGAAATCTGAAATTGAAATGTTTTGTTATGCATTGGTAAAGTGTATATATGTGTGTTTCTTCATTCAAAACATGTCTTTTTGTCCATAATTTAGGATGGTTTGGGGATGTTTCACAGGGCTGGAACGGATAAAATCTATTTCAGTTATTTTAAACGGAAGAAATTTGTTTGATTTATGAGTTGACTGACTTACGAGCTCTGTTACAGAACAAATTCAACTCGTATCTCAAGGTACCACCTTTGTGTGTGTATATATATACCCTCATACCCTCAGTTATCACATAGCACAGGATGTTGGTTATTTCACCCTGAAAACTGTATAGTCATCCATGCATAATGTATCAGTGCACAGTAGAAATTTGATTCAGAAGACTCAGCAGAAAAATAAATCTGCCCAAAAAAGCAGGTCTCCATGCAAACACATCACCACTTGATCAGGAGAAAAGAACTGCATGCTGGACATTTTCAGCACATGTTGTAACATCAGTCTTTTTCACACAGACTGAGGTTTATTTAGTCCAAATGTATTCACTGTATCTTCATTAGTATTAAAGTTATTCACAATTCACTGTACAATATGTAAGCTAAAAAAATCTCTGGGTTTGTCCACAGCATAAGTCCAACCCCTCCAAACACACTTCTATGCACGAGGATATCCACTTCTGATCAGTTGTTTTTATCAAAAAAGAAAACAATAAATGATTGGTTACAGAGCCAGGAGTGTAGCTGATAGTTTTACATTCGGACAGTTTTGTATAAATTTTTTGAAAAACGTCTTAACATTAACACCAAACTTAACACTAGTTAATTAGCCTGTGAGTGCTCAGTACATAATCAGCATGCCATGAAACAAAGAAGGATGATTTTGAGGAATGGTGTGAAGCCCAAACATGCACTTCTAGTTTATATTCATCCTCTAAAACCCAGGTCTGAAGTGTGATAATACTTAGAAGTGCTCAGTTTAAAAGTGTGCATATTGGACAGACCTGACAACATAGAAAACATGAAACTATTATAAAAGGTGCTATTTTTAAAACAATAAATACATCACTGGAGAAATTCATTTAATTCACATTTTTACATATTTTCTTTTTTGCAATTATGCTCAGACTGCTTTACTCAAAACAATTCACTGCGACTGATCCTCAACTCACAGAATTTTGGGTAATAGGCCACTTTGAGGTTCTTGGCAAAGGCTGCAGAAAGGGCTCATAGGGAGGGCTTGTGAATATTTAGTATGCCCAAATGAGAAAAGGGACAGTCTATGGCCTTGCAGTTTTCACATGCACATGCATTTGTGAACTGCAGGAGAGTGAGTATGCAATTTGGGACTCTGCCTAACTCACTCATCACTAGAACTGTGATAGAATTGTTCCTCCTGTATGCTGGAGATCATACACAATAAAATATTTCAGCTTTGCGCAACCCTCACAAACTTCATCCCCAAAGAATGCTGAAGACTTAATTAGATTCACAGTCTGCACAATCAGTTTGTGCTGTACAGTAATTAACCATTATTCTGACATTTGACTGGGTTAATACTATGATTGTTTTTACTTCAGATGGTCTCTGTCTGATCATATGTCTGTATTGGGTCTGATACTGATGTCATTCACTCATTGAATCTTGGACAGACAGGTCCGATCCACTTACAGATCCAGAGTCCAGTTCACAGTTGGCACTGGACCATGAATGTCATAACATAACATGAGACATGTCACCGATCCAGATTCCATACCACATCTTATCATCAACCTGCAGCAACTTCAGTCTGTAACTCGGTGAGTAATTAACATGTTGCTATAGCTGTTGATTTGGTAAAATATTGTTTGTGATGTTTTAGTCTGGAAATGCTGAAAAGCAAAACAGCTACTTGTGATGTTTGTAAAGCCATGAAGAGGACTGGAAGTATGGTTGTGTCATACAATACAACCAATTTAATTAAGCAGCTACAGATGTTTGATGTGAAAGAATACAAGGAGAGAGAAAAACAGCAGCAGACTGCTGTTTTCCAGCAGACAATCCAAAGGCTAAAGCCATTACAGAGAAGTTACTATACTTCATTATATTCAATGAAATCACTGTTTTGGAAGATGTTTTGAGAGTTAAGTTATTTTCTTCTATTCAGTTTTTTTCAATTCAATTTCATAGATTTAATTTTAAATTCTTATACAGTTGTTGATGCTGCTGCTGCTAATGTCCTAATACTGGATTTGTGTCCTAAGGCTGGATAATGGATAATGTCCTGAGGCTGGATTCCTGCACAGGTTGGTGATCTTCCTGATCAAACAACTGATTCAACTCAGCACATAATGACCAGGTTTAACTGTAGTGTCAGAGCAGAGAAATCACCAAACTGCTGAACACCAGCCCTCCAGGACTGGAGTTTGACACCCAGACGATCTGGGTTCTAGACGATGCAGCCAAACTTAATGTTGTGTTTAACATACTTGTGAAAGCTTTCTGATAATGATGGTGTTTGTTTCAGTTTTGCATTTCATATATTAAATTTGAACAAAAGATGTTACAACTGTTGTTACTACCTGTGTGCATGTGTCTATAAGTGTAACATAAATAAACTCCTTTGGAATGCATTTAAATTAATAGCATTTGTGCAAATTTGGCGCATATCTCAGCCTCATGATGTAAACAGTACCAACAATAACTGTGAAAGTAAAAACAACTCTAGTATCAGGGTCTACGTTTGTATTAACAGTTGTGTATCGAAATGAGATTGAAACTGAAACAATGTGGATCAGTTTTTACAGATGAAAACAAATTGTGCATCCCATTTCCTGAACATTAATTCACCATGTTCTCCCTCCTATAGAGATAGAGTCACTTGATGTGGAAGGTCTTCAAGCCTCAGCATGTGCAGCAGTCTTTGCAGAAAGGCCTGTCTGTCTGTTCCGAATGTAATTAACAGAGCCTCAGCCTGATCCACTCCAGCCTGTGTCTGCCCTGTGGAAGTGGCTCTGGTTGCTGGATGAATGAATGAGCGTGGGCCTTCTAGAGCTAATATGAGGGTGATTTATTGGAGCTTGGAGTGCTGGGCCTTCAGTGTGAAGAATGTTTTCTATGCTGCATGAAAGGGACAGGAAAGAGTTCGGCATATGCAGAACCTCTCTCTCTCTATCGCTCTCTCACTTCTCTTCATCTCACGACCTAGCTCGCTCTGTCTCCATCTCTCTGGCTCTGACATTGACCAGCTGTATTTTCATTCTCCATATTTGGACCTTAATGAGGGGAAAAAAAATCTGTCCAGCACAGTCAAGTGGGCCTACCTCCGTTTGAAGGTAACTGGGAAAAGAAAGTCTTACCACAGTCAATTAGACTCTTAAACACTGTCAAAATAAGTCAGTCCTTCTTCTTCTCTCAACACAGGCAGGTACCGCTAATTTGCAGAAAAATGCTGGACCTCGTTTGAGCTAAACGATCCCTCTGACTGGAATCAGTGGAATAATAAACGGAAGATAATGATTTATTAAAGCTCATTCAGCTACGCAATCTCAATTTCCGGCCCACAGCAGGCTCAATCTTTCTCTGTGAAGCCACAGCTAGGCACAATGAACAAATATAATAACAACAGACACGTAAATAAAACTGCTAGAGGATCCAAGGTTATCATAACCTGCTACAGAGATGTTCTAAAGCAGCAGGTTTGATTCACAGCTGTATCAGGTGCCGTCCACCGGATTACTCTTTTTGTTTCTTTGTTGTCCTTCCAAATTCCAACTCTAAAATACACCATTTGGACAAAAGTATTGGGGCACCAGTTCATTTGTTTCTTCTAAAATCAAGCATTTTAAAAAAAGTTTGTTCTGCTTTTGATAGAACAACAGTCTCTACTTGGAGCATTGCTGTAAGGATTTGATTACATTTGACAACAACAACTAAATGTTATTGAATTGTTTGTGAGGTCAGAATGTTGGATGATCACCACCCCAGCTCATCCCAAAACTACTACTCACTGCTCCACAGCTCAATGCAGGAGGCTTTGTACCACTCTAGCCTACGCCTGGCATTAGAAAAGGTGTCAACAGTTTCACGTTTACATGCTCCAGAAAGTCTATTCTTCTGGCAGTACTTCTCTAAAGGGTCTAGACAAGCTGAATGTGTGCATTTGTATATCCATGTCAGCAATGGGTGCAACCGAAATCAACTGAATGCATTTGTTGGGGTGTTCACAAACATTTGGACACATTTTTGAATTTTTGAATTCTAAATGTATTAGCCCCAAATTCTAATCATTCTGAATTTATGCTGGTTTGGTCATATGGAAAAAAACAATGCAATTTCTACATCCACAGTCACCAACAGAACTTTAAGAATGATCTGGAGACAGAAATGAAAACCTTTTAATATGGATTTGTTAATCTTGGAATAAATTGTATTTCTTATATTTTCAGTGCTAAAGGAAGCGTGCCAAAAAGTCTGAATTAGCTCTAGACAGAAGGCCTCTCTGGAAGCACTACACAATCTACCACAAGCTGTGCCCACTTTATCATAAAAATCATAAAAATCATCTTAGTGTTAAGATCATTTAATCTGGTAGAGAGATTGTACAATATTCTGTTAATTCTACCATTTAAAAATAATCTTAAATGGTACTAGACATTTGTTATGATTTTACATACTTTGAACCCTGACATCATTATTTCTTTATTTATCCATATGTTTATAGCTACTGCTATTGAATTAACTACATACTTCAATACCTAATCAACAAAATTCAGGTGTCTTTTAAATTTTCTACAGCTTGCAATAAAAATAGGAGCATTAACCCTAACAATCCAATTGCAATGATCCAAATTCATTGTGATCTACTGTATCATTCCACATATACAGTGATGAGTAATGCATTACGAGCTAACTGAAAATAGCCAGCACTAATAGATGCTGCCCAGCACACCAGGCAAACCAGCACCTGCTGCTTGAAAAAGTGACTTTTCATCTTCCTGCTGGACAGATGGAGTTTTCTCTGAATTTGTGTGGATGGAGAAGTTCGTGACTCATTACTGACCTGCCCCTAACTCTGTGTCTGTAGAAATGATGTGCCCTGGGCAGATGACACTTCATAGATAGGAATGTCCCTGGCACTCCTTCTGTATAGATGAGGTGCCTGACTCAGTATAAAACTGCCTCTAAACCAGTGTGAACAGTCTCTGAAACTGTGTAGACACGGTTTATGTTTTTACGAGGTGGGAGGCACTTAACCCTTATGAATGAATGCAAGTCCAAGGAGTCCAAGGAGGGCAGATGACCAAACTATGGCCGGAATGGCGTACATTTCTATTTATGGCATTTGGCTCATCTAGTCATGTTACATTCATAGGCAAATGTAGTGAAGGAATCTTGCCCAAGGATTCTTATTGGTATAATGTGGTGTACTTTCCCAGACTGGGGATTGAATCACTCTGCTATGTGGGTATAGTGTTGTTACCCACAGCACTATACCAAGTGCTAGTGGGCTTCGTGATACACCTGTAAACATCACAGTTGTTTTCATCACCAAAACAATGTGGTTTAGGGCACCTTAAATCTCAATCTCTCTCTCTCTCTCTCTCTCTCTCTCTCTCTATCTCTCTCTCTATCTCTCTCTCTCTATCTCTCTCTCTCTCTATCTCTCTCTCTATCTCTCTATCTCTCTCTCTATGCAGATGTCTGGACAGAGTGTGGATGTAAAAATTCTATCTGCCATATTTATATGTGGCAAACTAAAACACCACATTTGCTTCAGCAAGTTGATTTTCCAAAGTCTCATAGTGGCATGTGTCATAAACCTTTAGCAGGTCTGGAAAGTTCTTATACAAATATTTTCTTCACTCTTCATTAATTTATCCTGGATGCAGTCCTTTCTTATGGGTCCAGGTTCTTATGGGTTAAAGCTTAAGGAGGGTGGGCTGTTGATGTGGAGTTTTTTTGTGCTGCTGAGGCAATACTGTAAATCACTGAACTGGCTGGAAACATCCACACAGTCTTGATCAGACAGAATATTTTGGTTAATGACTAGGGTTGTGTGATGTCTACATAATGATGACATATGATGAGGTGGCATGCAGACATTTTGATTTTGTTTTTTCTGCAGGTTGTGATTCATTATTTGTTATACTTTACAACTCATTCATTAGTACACATTCATTAGTAATCATGAACACATGATTGAAATATTATTTTTTAGCAGTTTTTGTAAAGTAATTCTTGTAGTGACTTTGAGCATTTGTGCAGTTACCATTGATGTATGTAGATGTATGTAGATGTCTGATATACTGTATGTAGATATACAAATGTTGGGCCAAATCTATTAATAATCATGTTTCATGTCACAAGTCTATCTTTGGGGTCAGTGAGATATTTGTTAACATTTGTTATCAGTTAATGGTATCTCATTTATTTGTGGACAAAATGAATCCACTTTCTCTGACTAGTCAATAGCTACTTACAGCACCAACTAGGGAATGTTCTCAATAAATACATAAATTTCATAAATGCTAACTTTACAGAAGGCAAAACCATTAACAACTTTTAATCCAAGTTAAACGTGAGATTCAATTCCAAGTCATTTAAAAACTTTTCTGTTGGATGCACAAACATAAAAATGGAGACACACATGACAGCAACGATATATTAGTTGAGCTGACTTGTCCATCCCTTCACTAGTGGATGGAGCTGTCTCTGACTCTGTAGAGACGGAGATATATCTGACTCTGTAACTACTGATAGAGACATTTTTGACTTTAGATATTGCTGTCAGGGTGTGAGAGTGGATGGAGCTATCCCAGACTCATTAGAGCTAGTGCACATTCAGTAGCTACAAACATATTCACTGTTAAGACTGATACATCCGCTCTGTGTTAAAGATGTGAGATTCTTCTTACCCACTGCAATTCGTTTATTATTATTGCAATTAGAATCTACAACAGGGGTGCAGAATACGTTGATCGCTATCAATCTGGTCCGGACCGGTCAATCTCAAAGGTAGTGTGGGTAGACCGCATGGCATTTTAAAAAATAGACGTCAGCCTATCATCCGTCCTCGCTATAACACTTGTCACTTGATTGACATACAGGGAGATGGTTGAGCACTAGGACCCAGCGGGAATTCCAAGCCTGTCAATCTGAATCAAGTTTCACTTTAGACCGCCCTCAAGCTCATTCGATTGGCTCTGCCATTTCTTGCTATCGTGTGATTATCATCATACACACTTCAGACTGTAAATACTGCTGACATTACTGTCACTGTGAACTAACTTAACTCAAAACACTGAGTGCAATACCTGAACTCATGTCAAAGTCACAATGTCTTATAAACTTATATAAATAATATATACTTGTATTCATATTCTCTTATTTTCTATTCTAACTTATGTTTATTCTTATTTCTACCTCATATATGCAAGTTTATATGCATTTCTATGTCTTGCTACTGTAATGCTGCAATTTCCTTAGGGACCAATAATGTTCTATCTGTCTGTCTATCTGTCTAGTACCTGTCTTTGAAATGTGGATGCAGCTGAAAGAGCTGGAGAAGGGCTGTAGCTGCCACTGCTGAGTGTTAAGGGAAGCCATGCAGGCTCGGCATCCATGCTGACGCAGCTCAGAAATAGATGCTGTGCAGGGCAGCTGAGCTGCGCTGAATTTACTGAAAGCTTCACAGCACAGCGGATCGATCATTCATCGCTACGCAGCTTAGAGAGTGTACCGCATGATGATCAGCATGTCACTGCAGGGAAACTGAGCCGTGACCAGGGGAGAATGTAAAGACAGAGAGAGCGGGAGCGGGAGCGAGAGAGAGAGAGAGAGAGAGAGAGAGAGAGAGAAAGAGAGATATGGAACTGGATTTTCCTCTTAAGAAGATAAACAACAGTCTTACATATGCACACATAATATTTACAATATATTTACAATATCACAAACTGTGCAATGAAAAAAATGGTGTTCTGTGGCATCATTATTTGCATTACTTGTCTGACTTGTTTGTAAGAGTTTAGCTCATTTTGCATTTGCATTAAGGTGTTCCTCTTTCTCCATTCAGCTGATGTTTACCGGATTAGCCCCAGTCTTAGTCACAGTGCTGGAGCATAACAGATTACATGCACTCTTTTGCTACTTTTTAGCATACAATTAGAAAGCTTTTGCCAAGACTTTTTTAAACACTATACATTTTCTAGAACTTAAAACAACTTAAATGATGAATTATAAATCTTTAACACACATGCACCTTACTTGGTTCAATTGCCTGGCTCCTAAAAGTCTCCAGCAGTTCCAGATCTAAACACTATATGTGGGTCCACACTTTAATTCCTCTTTCACATAACTACAGAACATATTAGCTTCACAACAGTTAGGTAATAATTTACAGTAGTTACCAAATAATTTACAGCAATTCCTGCCTAATTCACAGTAGTTAATGAATAATATATGGAAGTAACTGAATAATTTAAAGCAATTACTAAATCAAGTATAGAGGTTACAGAATAATTTACAGTAGTTAACAAAATGTTGCAGTAATTACTATTTAGTATTTAATAAACTATGTAGTGGTTACTGAATAACTTACAGCTGTCACTAAATTCTTTACAGTTGTTTCTAAATTATTTACAGTAGCTACTGAGTAATTTACAGTAATTGCTAAAAATACATTAGTGACTAAACAGTTTACTGTAGTTATTGAACAATTTATTGTACCCAAAAAAGTTGGGACACTGTAAAATGTAAATACAAACAATGCAATGATCTGCATATCTCATAGATTACATTTTATTCTAAATAGACCATAGAACACATTTCAGATGTTGAAAGTGAGGCATTTTAACATTTCATGAAAAATATGTCATTTAGAACCTGCCTTATTATAATTTTTTGTCAAACACACAACATCTTCAATACAGCTGGACAATATGGAAAAAAGTACACTTGTTGAAATTCAAGCATTCTTTTTTTTAAGATTTATATTTTCAAACCAGCAGATTAAAAAATTTGGACATTTAGCATATTATTAAAATTGTTAAACAAATTGGTGCCAAATAGATTTACAATACTGTAAAATGAACTATTATAGTAAACATTAGTTCTGTGATAATACAGGTTTGTGGTATACTAAACAGACTTTAAGAAACTGTGCATAAAATATGACAGAATGTGAATAAAATCTGCATAACAAGACTCTGAGATCACTGCAATTTTCACAATGTTGCTTGGTTTCTTATTTCCCAAAAATGATTGGGAAAATATAATAAATTCTCGATAAATTACACAATACTATTCCCAAACCAGACCTTGAGGCCCCCCAGACAATTTCCTTTTTTGGTTTGTCCCAGTTTTAGAACTGTATTGATAATTGTTTAGTTCTGTTGGGACAAAACAGAGCTTTATGGTCCCCGAGGACTAGACTGGAATACACTACTTCTGGTCACAGAGCTATTACCAACAACTACAGAGAACTACAATTTCAGCCGTTTATTTTATTTGAACTATTTTAAGCATTTCTGCACATTCCTTACATTACATCCTCAAACCTGCACCAGTTATGCAAGTAGCCACTTTAATATAAATAAATCATTAAGCAGAGATCAAGATGGAGAGAAATCAATACCTTGCATTCATTTGGTGAAAGACGTTTTGCAGACACTGACAGAAGAACTTATGGTTAACCTTAAAAGGGATTAAACCACAAATTCATCCAATTGATTTGTTTTACATATCAATGCAGGATTAAAACATGTTTGTGTTACACACATTTTTTAATGAGTTCATATATTACCTTAAATTTGAAAGAAAAACGGATTGCACAAAAATTGTTACAGTTTAGTCTAAATCTTGTTACATAAATACATGTTATGTATGGTGTGTATACAGTGAGGAAAATAAGTATTTGAACACATTGCAAATTTGCAAGTTCTCCCACTTAGAAATCATGGAGGGATCTGAAATGTTCATCTTAGGTTCATGTCCACTGTGAGAGACATAATATAAAAGAAAAAATCCTGAAATCACAATGTATGATTTTTTTATCATTTATTTGTGTGTAAAACCAGGCCAAAGTCACTGGGCAACTTATTGAGATATCGTGTCAATATCGTGTCACTCACATTAGAGACAAAACTTAGCCACTAAGTATTATTGCTGTAAATGAAAGATAATAGTCTCAGATATCTATCAGAGTACATATTTTGATCAAAAACAAAACTTAAAATCACAAAAAAAGTTGTTTTGAAAAAAAAAAAAAAAGTTTTGTTGAAAAAAACACTAAAATTCAAAACAAAAACTAGTTTTATACAT
>BRDA01067287.1:0-11925 GCA_036984385.1 Crenuchus spilurus | reverse complement strand
CCATGGCTGGAGCAGCAGTAGCTTTCCTGTGAATGCTGATACTGAGCTGAATAAAGAAGTGGTCTGATACATGAAGAGGAGTGACCGTTAGTGAGTCAGCGTCACAATAACGTGTAAAAAAAATTAGATCTAAATTTTTCCCCGCTTTATGAGTTGGGGGGGCTGGAGACCAGCTCTAGATCGAAGGAATGCATGAGAGATTTGAAATCAGTAGAGCCGGGGCAGTCAAGGTGGATATTCATGTCACCTAGAATGAGCATGGGACACTCATGCTTTGGAATGGAAGACAGTAACATGTCTAGTTCATTAGTAAATTCGCCCAGTTGCCCAGGGGGACGATAAATGACAATAATACCAAGTTTGACTGGTGAGCTAACCAGTGTGGCGTGGTATTCAAAAGAGGTATATGTGGTTGGGGGTAGTAGAGTGGTATATTGTAAGCCGCTAGCAATTAGCAAGCCTGTGCCTCCACCTCGTCCGGACGGGCGAGGGGTGTGGCTGAAGGAATAATTATTAGATAGTGCCGCCAGTGTAGCAGTATTTTCTGGTTTGATCCAAGTTTCGTGTGTGTGTGTGTGTGTGTGTGTGTGTGTGTGTGTGTGTGTGTGTGTGTGTGTGTGTGTGTGTGTGTGTGTGTGTGTGTGTGTGTGTGTGAGTGAGAATTTATTCTTTCATTTCTTTTTTATGCAGATGTTGGAAATCGGGTGACAGAGCTGAGTAAAGGTGTTGGTCGACTGCATGCTGAGATGAAGCAAATTCACCAGACACTGTTAGATATAGAAGAGGCCAAAATGGATCCTTCAGAGAAAAGCGCCTCCTCTGTCTTGGGGAGGTACATTAAGGGGGCCAAAAACAACTTCCGAGGCTTTAATAGCAGTGGACCGTCAGAGAGCAGAAGCACACCTCTGCTGGTCAACATACACCATCGAGAACCTGATCTGGAACCTGAGAGAGTGGAGCAGAAAGACACTGGGAACATGAATAGAGAGGGAACAACAGAACCAGCAGAAGAGGGTCCTGTGAGGGAAAATGAGACAGTTGAGGGTTTGGAGGTGAAAGGTGAGGAAATGACTGAGGGAGGATCTACGGAGAACATGGAGGAAGATGGAGCCAGTAACGGAGAAGTTGAGGTCAGTGAAGAGGGGACATCTTTTGAAGCAGAAAGAGACACCAATGATGAGACGGTGGTAGATTTAAATAACAGTGTGCTCAGTGAGGAAGAGGCAGGATGTTCAGCTGGGGAGGGTGGAGGAAGTGATGTGAAGAAGATGGAGGAGGGGAGAGCTAATGAAGGGAAGTCTGAGGACTTTAGTATGTCTGAAGCAAATGTAGTGATTAGGAATAGAACTGGGATTGTAAGTTTCATGGCTAAACAAATAGAGGAAAGAAACAATGGAGAAGAGATTTCAGTTTTCAAAGGCAAGGAAGCTGTTTCTCCGACTAGCAGCAGTGGCGGCAGCTCACACGACACTGGCTTTGGCTCTCAGGATTTGGATCTTTCAGCTAACAGCCCATAATAAATCAGTAGTCTGTCAGGCTTTATTCTAAACTAGACTATTAGAACAACATGACCAACTCACTAAAAACGAGCTCATTAAACAGCCTGTTCTATTTATACGTATGCTGTGTTTGGGGGCGTCTTCTGCTGGATGTTTGTCACTGTTCAAATTCAATTAAAGATCAATTTCACTGATTTTGCTCAATTTCTGCATAATTATAATTATGATCTGAATGTTATTCAGAGTGGTTTGGTGATTTTAGAGTCTAGAGAAAAGCTCAGAATTGGTCACTGTGGTGGTGATAGGACCCAGATATCCAACACATGTGGTTTCATGCTTCTAAGAGTTGCCTCACAAAAAGCTTCTACACAAAATAACAAATTCATTACCTGATGCCTGAGATATTGTTTTGTGAGTTATAGATCCATCCATCCATTATTGCCTGCTTAATCCTAGTTAGGGTGAGTCTCCTGCCCCTTCACGGGTGCAGGGAAGGGCTTTGTCTTAACTAAACCAAGGACAGAGCACCAATTCAATGCTACACACACACTCTCACACAGACAATTTAGAGTACCCAACTCACCTGACCTGCATGTTCTTGGACTATGGAAGTAAACCCATGCAGACAATGGGAAAATATGGAAACTCCATCAAAATGGAGACCGCTGAGAGACAAGCGTGCTAACCCCCAAGCCACTGTGCCACTTTAAAATTTGAATTCAAATGTATGATGGATTGGTACCTGCATGGTGTTGTAAGAAGTCGTTCATAAGAAAATGAAATGGTAAAAATGACTATACTGGTGTAATAGACATTACAGTCCCATGTTCCCTCACTGTAAACAAAAGTCACAGTAAGTTTGCCCACAAAGGACTATTTTACATCAAGGCACTCTGGTTTGAATGAATTTAAATAAGTGAATTGTGTAGAAATGTTGGAGGAATTGCTCTTTAATGATAAACATCATATGGAATAGAAGAAGAACCTTCACTCACGACAGTGACTTGGGCTGAAAGTTTTGAGAGAAAAGTGTCCACAAATCTCTGGGACATCCTGCAGCAGAGGCATGACAGAGCACCTCTGAAGAACGCCTGGGTTTCTTATAAAGAAACTGTATCAGTGAAAGCTGGTGGGGGAGGGGGTTATCAGATGGACAGGTTGTATAGTTTTGTACTTAATGGCCAACCCTGGTCCTGGAGAGCCGCATTCCTGCACAGTTTGGTGATGTCACTGCTCTGACACTACAATTAAACCTGCTAATTGCCTGCTGAGTTGAATCAGGTGTGTTTGATCAGGGAGATCACCAAACTGGGCAGGAATGCGGCTCTCCAGGACCAGGGTTGGCCACCCCTGGTCTAAACATTTTGGGAAGGTTAGCGTCACCAGGTTTGTTTGTTTTTGACAGTGAATATACACCGATATCTACACATACAGGTACACACTCATATGCACTGATTAGCCAAATAAACAAAATACTGTACACAGCGTGTATGTACTGATTAAACACGTATGTCAAATTTGTTGTGTCCTTGTGCTTTATGTGAATTACATGGCAAGAGTTCAAGGGTTTATTGAGAGCTGTAATTGTCCCCATGGCCTGCACACATGTTGCAGCTTGCTCAACACCTGCTGTCTTTGTAGCCCATCCCACTAATGTCCCATGCTTATTAATTTATCACCTGAGGTCTCACTTCCTCCCAGTGGAACAAAACACCTGTGATCTTGTTTTCAGTTGATGTCCTGCAAGAGGTTTGTACATTGATATTCTATCCAAATTGTCCAGACTTCTCTTTTAAACATTTATTGAATGGGAACAGCCATACAAAAGATGCCCAACACTTCTTAGAAGAGGAAAAAGTTGGGGCGATGATTGATAAAAAATGAATCCAACATCAGTACCTGCCTACACTAATGCTCATGGCTGAATACAATCAGACCCTCACAATGTTCCAACACCTAAGATAAAGCACTGTGCATCTAGTGTAAATTGAGCCAATTGGTATCCTTGAATTCGTTGCTTAAAGGGTACCTCATTTATCACCCAGCAGTCAGTGATGTACTGTCTGATGTTATTGACATGTAATACACGCGCTACTAATACAAGTGTTTTTGCTTTTTATTGCTTCTGGACCAGACTCCGCTGCCAATCCAATGTATACTGTATTCTATCTTTGCACATTTGCATGTAACCAATGATCATTTTCAACTGTTTTTAATGCCAAATTGATATTTATACATACATACACCCATATAGCACCTTTCTAGGCACCCAAGGTCGCTGTACAATCAACACACTTCATATACACACACTCCGGTGAGAAGCGGCAGCCAGTCACGCAGTGTACTCTCAACCGGAAGCGACCATCCACCTGTAGGACTGCATCCAGCACTAGGGGGAAATCACCCAGCAGTGCGCCAACCATATCTGGGCATACATACATTCATTCATACACACCAGGGTAATTTTTTTTAGAGTATCCAATTCACCTGATCTCCATGTTTTTGAACTGTGGGAGGAAACCCACGTGGAGAACATGGAAACTTCACTCAGATGGGGACTCAAACCCAAACCTCGGCGCTGAGAGGCGAATGTGCTAACCACTAAGCTACTGTGCCCGAGCGCATTTACAGAGCACTGCTGTCCTGCAGTTTGTTAAATAATATTGGGATGGTTACTGAAACTGAATATAGCTCCAACAGCAACACCTAGAATATTTTTCCTCTGCTGCCATGGGTTAAAACACCTACTGAATGTTTAAAATGGAGATACATACAGGACATCCAAGTACAAAGCCTTTTTATTGTTAACATGTAAAAATACTTCTTTACAGACTGTAGAAAATTTATAGTACAGGTTATCTATGCAAATAAAATGCAACCAGGCTGCTCCTGACATGAGTTGTACTTCTGACATGCAATTTAAAAATGCACCCATCCCAAAATTACAATGAAAATCTGTACAGAAGTGTTAGGCAGTATACACCCAAGTGAAATAAATATAGATACATTTGGAGGTAACAAACATATGTACAGCACTAAAAGAGAAGACAGCCAACAAAAATTATAATGCATGTCCATAGCAACCGTATTGGTCTAGACAAACTCCCTTAGATACAGGTCTCCAATATTGAACACTAAGTGCTTCAAAGTCAGCGAAATACCATCTTGTGGCCGAAGTGATGCAGGTTTAACGGAGGATACACAAAAACACAGCAGACAACCTAAAGATAGCCATTCTTTATGAACGTGAATGGAAAAGGAAGAAGAGCTTGGACGAGAAGAAAGCGTTTAAGAGCCACACATCAGGCATTCATCACGGTTCTCCAGAGAGCACACCATAGCAGCTTTGTTTAGCTCCTTCATCTCATCCTCATTACTTTTGGTGCTCTGTGACTCTTTCAGTTTTTCCTTGTTGAGAGTGAACTGGATGGGGTTGGCTGCTGGTTTTGTTCGCAGATAGTACATGCCTGTCTTAAGCCCCTGTAGAAAAAGGTATACAAGTTAAGCGATATGCCTGGCTCACAATAAAACAGCATGTCTGCTCAATTTTAAAGTCATTCACTGCTTCAAAGGAACTCCCCATCTCCATGTGGGTGTGTAATCAGACCTCCGTCATGTTTAGAGCATCAGTGGTAAGTTTGACTACAGAACCACCGTCAGCTAGGCTTTTTGTTTGAAGATTATAATGTCTAAAATCTGAGACAGCAGAAAAAACATTGTTCAAGCTATATAATACATTGACCTGTGGAGGTACTGAATTTCCAGTGGTTATACAGTCACCCCCTGGTTTGTAATGAACTCAGCCCAGGACTTCACAGATGGAATGTTTGTTGCACATATAAATAAGCAACACACCAGTTAGTTGCAGCAAAGAGGAAACGGAGCAAAGGATATGACTGCTGTTCAGAAGGATCAGACAATGTACCGGCTGAAGGACACACTGTAGCAAAGTTGTACAGAGAATAGACTTATTGTAGATCGAGTACCTCCCAATGACTTCAGCGAGTAGTACAGAGCAATTAAACATGCCACAGTGAACCTGTTAACTTCTAATGAACATGGGTGCAACAAGGAAATGGTCAGGGATGAACATTAAGCCAACACTGAGCCAAGAGTGGTTATTCACCAATACGAAGGTGGTCAAAATCTGATACACTCTAAAAAGAAATGTGTTAATGTCTCGAGCACGAGCCATGTTTTAACACTTAAGTGTGTATGACTGCAATTAGAGGAAGAATATGGTGATCCAGCATGAATCTGCAATGCATGTAGTTTTCACAATTCTATCACTAAATTTGGAGCAAGTTTCTTTTAGTCCAAAGCACAGGTTGTATTTTTATTAAGAATTCACATTAAAGAACTTAAAAGGCTGATAAGTCTGTGTCATGCCAATGTTTACATCAGGTTATAGTATCCATAGTAATCTGACAAAAGGTAGACATACTTTTGTATGAATCCACCAAAGCTGCCCATCCAAATTACACTACAGAACTATTTCTGGCTTGACTAATGCAGTCTGAATAGTGCTTTATTTTAGCATCACACCCCTCTGCAAACCCAAAGCTGCTGTTACCCACACCAATGTCCAACTCACCTGCTTCCAGCCATGGAAATGCATACTAGTGAGCTTGCCATAGTTGGGCTCAGCAATATGGATATTTAGGGACTGGCTCTGGTCAATAAAAGCCCCTCTGTCAGCAGCCATCTTAATGACTACCTTCTGCGAGATCTCCCATACAGTCTTATACAACTCCTTCAGGTCATCTGGGATTGTGGGGATACCCTACAAAGCAAATGTGCAGAAAGACACGGCATATACAAAATGTAATACTCGCAGTTATTTGTATTTTCCTGTCTGATAGTTCGTCTTTTTCCCCCAGAATGTTTGGATTGATACCAACCTGGATTGATCCATTATGAGCTATCAGTTGGTTCTTCATTTCTTCACTCCATAGCCCTCGTTCAGTAAGGTCTTTCAGCAAGTGAGGGTTAACAATCTGCAGGATGGGCATTGCAATCAGTTCTTCAATAACAAGAACCATGCCACCCACACAACTAAATCTTGGATACATGCAACATAAAATGAATGCAAGAGGCATTAATGTCATGAAAACTTACCTGAAACTCTCCAGACAGTACTCTGCGTGTGTAGATGTTGCTGGTGTAAGGCTCGATGGACTCATTGTTGCCAAGAATCTGTGCTGTGGAGGCAGTAGGCATAGGTGCAAGGAGGAGACTATTGCGTACACCATGTCTGCAAACAAACAAAAAGCAGTATTCAGGCAGGTTCAAATCCTCAGTGACATGACATGTACAAATCCACTGAAGAAATTGCTTACTTGGCAATCTTTTCCTTTAGTGCCTTCCAGTCCCATATGTCTGTTGGGGTCCTGTCCCACATGTCATACTGCAGAACCTGTGGACAGTTAAGAATAAAGCCTTAAATCTCCAATAATGCACACAATCCCAGTCCTGCCTGAACAAGTACCAAATATTATTTATCAAATTCACCTCAGTCCGAGTGGTGGTGTGGTTTAGATACTTACTCCCTTGCTAACAGGAGATCCCGCATAGGTCTCATATGGGCCATACTCAGCAGCCAGTTCACAGCTAGACTCCAGAGCAGCATAGTAGATCGTTTCAAAGATTTGTATATTTAGAAGTTGAGCATCTGGACTCTCGAAAGGAAAACGCATGAGAATAAAGGCATCTGCCAGCCCCTGTACCCCAATACCAATGGGCCTGTGGCGTTTGTTGGATCTCTCCGCCTACCGTAAGGGAAAAAAAATTGTCTTACAATGATAAAGCTAATGAAATCACAGAGTAATACAAAACCAAATAAAGACAAACATACCTCTATGATTGGGTAATAATTGATGTCAATGATTTTGTTCAAGTTTCTGACGATGACCTTGGTAACAGATGCCAACTTTTGGAAATCAAATGTTCTGTCAGATGTAACATACATGTTAAGTGCAATGGATGCCAGATTGCACACAGCCACCTGCAAATGTAAATGCAATTTTATGTTAAAGATAAAAAATAAAATGAAAAAAAAAAAAAAAAAAAAAGAACGTGTCAGCACACAATCATCTCTTAACTTACATTTCTAATCTCTGATCATTCAGACACTTTCATTTGGCAAAAGTACTCGCCTCATCCTTGCTGGTATACTCCACAATCTCTGTACACAAGTTGCTGCACTTGATGGTACCCAGATTCTGCTGATTGCTCTTCCTATTACAGGCATCCTTATAGAGCATGTAGGGAGTGCCAGTTTCTGTCTGAGATTCAATAATGGCATACCACAACTGCTGTGCCTTTACTACACGCTTCGCCTTTCCCTCCTGCTCATACCTGGAACACAATTGATTAGATGGAAATAAAGTAAATTGTAAAGCTTGGAAAAGATTGTAGTGCTATAAAGAAAATATTCTTTCAAAAATATTTGCTTTAAAAATGAGAAAAATGTATCCTTTCATTGGATGAACTGAAACAAAAAGTACCTAGTATAGAGTTTTTCAAATTCTTCTCCCCAGCATTCATCCAGACCAGGGCAGTCGTTTGGACACATAAGAGACCAATCCTGAAATGGGCAAAATTGAATACATTTTGCTTTTATGAACAAAGCCACACAGAATTTTGCTGTCAGCACTAATCAAATACCCTGTGAAGATCATTAAAAGGTAATAAGTGTACTACAATGTAGTCTCATGCAATGTACTTACAGCATTAGTCTCCACTCTCTTCATAAAGAGGTCAGGAATCCAGAGAGCATAGAACAGGTCCCTTGCCCTCTGTTCTTCTTTACCCGTGTTTTTCTTCAACTCCAGGAAGTCAAAGATATCAAAGTGCCAGGGCTCCAGGTACATGGCAAATGCACCAGGTCTCTGAGGAAAGGACCATTGAAGACTGCTCAGGTCATATCCTCAACAAAACACACAAACAGTTAATTTGCAATTAGGTACATTGGTCTCACCTTATTTCCTCCTTGGTCAACATAGCGAGCTGTGTTGTTGTAGACACGAAGCATAGGAACCAGTCCATTTGAATTGCCATTTGTCTGGGAATATAAGAAAGTTTAGTTTGCTGAATAATCCATATAATAACATTTAATCTATTTAAATATGTCCATGTATGCTAATTGGGAGTCGATTAGAAGAGTTGACTCACTCCTGCGATGTAGCTGCCTGTAGCTCTAATGCAACTCACTGCCACACCGATTCCTCCTGCAGATTTAGAGATCAGGGCACACTGCTTCAGCGTGTCATAGATCCCGTCAATGCTGTCATCCCGCATAGAAAGTAAGAAACAGCTGCAAACAATATTTAATATTAACTTCTGATAACAAAACCTTTATATTAGAATATGCAGCATACCAAAGCTAAACATTTTACACATGTTCATTGTTATGGTTGAATGCCACCCATGATTAATATTAGCAACTGAGGCTATATTCATGGCTAAATGTAATCCATGTAATTATACGGACATTGACAATTAGTCTGCAGTCACATTATAGTTCCCCCAGAATCATCATCATCATCTTGTATACCCTGGCTTTCATATTCATTTCCTTTACCAAACTGCCCCCTTATGTATAAGTCACATAATGCAACAATGTGCCTCAACTATCTGGGGTGTACCTGGAGAGCTGAGGACGGTTGGTGCCAGCATTGAAGAGTGTAGGAGAAGCATGAGTAAACCATTTCTCAGAAAGCAGGTTGTAGGTCTCAATGGCAGCAGCAATATCATCCTTATGGATCCCAACAGCTACTCTCATCAACATGTGCTGGGGTCGCTCTGCCACTGAAAATACAAAAAGGCAGTCATCATCCATCATTAAAGAAACATTCAGAAATACCAGAAAACCTGTCCATCACTCATTTACCTTTTCCATCAATCTTAAGCAAGTATGACCGCTCCAAAGTCTAAAAGAAGAACAAAAAAAGGCAATTTTCAGTTCATTTCTGATAAGAAAAATACATGTAATATTCTATATGATCACCAACAAGTTTACCTTGAAGCCAAAAAAGTTATAGGAGAAATCCCTGTCATAGATGATAGCCGAATTGAGACGCTGTGGAAATAACAGAAAGATTAGGTTTTAGACTTATTTTTTTAAGTTACAAATAAACCAATCAGAAATCTTCAGCAAAATACATACATCTTTATTAGCCAGGATTACATCAAGGGTGTCTTTAGAAATCATTGGTGAGTGCCGCCCATTCAGGCGATTCACATAGTTGTAAAGGTCCTCCATAACGTCTGAAAGGTAGGAAAGACATTTAAACACCATAAAAGCTCTCCAGATATCAGATACATTTATGCACTGTATAGAATTTAAACCTTTGCAGTAGAAGCACATTGTTAACCAATTCATACGAGATTACTCACCACTAAAAACTTTCTTGGTCTCCTTGTGCAGGTTAGAGACTGCAATGCGGGCTGCAAGGATGGCATAGTCAGGATGTTTGGTGGTTAGGGTGGCAGCGGTCTCTGCAGCCAGGGTGTCCAGCTCAATAGTGCTCACACCACTGTACAGGCCCTGGATCACCTTCATTGTAATCTGAGTCTAAAAATACAGATCATAAGAGTTAAAATTTAAACAGCAAAGTAAACAGACAGTCAAAAGCAACTCCATTAAAAAAAAAAACCTTTCCAACACTGTGGCAACACATACAATCCTCAAAAAAAGATGAAAAATCTTTTTTCATTAAAAGAAAAAACACTTAATACATACAGGATCAACAAAGTCGGCATTGAGTCCATAACACAGCTTCTGGATACGTGAGGTAATTTTGTCAAACATAACACGCTCCTGGCGTCCATCTGCAAAAAATACACACATACATTTAATATATTAAAACGTCATCATTTGTCTGAAGGTTCGTGATAGGGGAAAAGTACTCTAAGCCAGGCATGGGGACAGCTCCCACTGCTCCAATGACAAAACTCTAACATGCAAATTACACCATAAAACTAGTGGATAGCTAGTTAACCAGTTTCTCTCTAAACTAGAACATGGTCTATGGGACACACCATAAACGTCTATACAACAATACCACCATTTGACCCATTTCTTTAAAAAAATGTTAAGACTAAACTGAGGAAAAATACGTCTTTCTGAGTTAATGAAAACACGTAAATACATATTTAAGCTTTGAAAGTCAAGACTAAAATTGCCCAAATGACGTTTCTAAACGAACTGGTATCAAGTTCACCTCAACAGCTGAACAGAATATTTGGCGCCAACACAGACAACAAAAGGACACTTTAGTAAGCAGATACTTTGAACCAAATATGCATTTAAATGCCCTTTTGTAGTTCAATAAATCTTATTTTCAGAATTTAAACAGTTAAATATATTTCAGCTAGCTGTATTCCACTGGACCACTGCTAAAAGTATGAGCTTTTATTTTGAAAATAGGTCACCAAGTCAAAGGAGACCCTGTGCTAACTAGTCAGCTAACTTCCTTTATTGATCACAAAACCTAAACATGTTACAAGTACATTTTACTCGCGAGTTCAATCAACAGATTGAATGTGCAAGAGTAACTTGTAGGTACTGTTGAGCATAAACTTTAGAAATTAAGCTAGCAGAGCTAAAGCTATTTGTAAGGTAACGTTGCTGCGAGTTAGCAGATGCAGCAGCATGTAAATGGTTGTTTCCATTGTAGCTTCATTTTTGCCTTGTGTTTAGGAACCCACCAGATATACTAAATATATATGAACAAAAACAGACACCTTCAGCCAGGCAAGGAGCTAGTCAGAGAAGCCAAACAAATGATAAACATTAACTCACCGCGCTTGATGACGTGCATATTGACTGATGGTGAAAGAAAGTGCAAAAGTAATACAAAAGTGTTATCCTAATAGAGGTATTTTGTGCTAAAACTATTAATTTGTGTCTGCCTCTCAATGCCGACCAGCTGACGTAAGAAATAAAGCGCGAGTGTCTTCAAACCGCGCCAGGAACCCTTCATGTACAAGAGCAACGACCAATCAGCTACAAGTCTGCGATCTGGATTTAACCAATCAGAGAAGAGCACGGGCGTGAACCGAACCCCTTTCTTGAAGCTCTTGATAGAGGAAGCAGATGTTGCAGTTATCTGGCGGGAAAGTGTGAAATGCTTAAAACCGGCAAAACGAGTCTCATGTTAGCACTGCTAGTTAGTTAGTTAGCACTAACTTAACAGTGATGTGAAGCTTTCTGAAGCAGTGAAGCTTTTCTTTACATAGTTTAGATGAGGGTTAAGAACTCAAAAAGTAAAAAAAAAAACGTTTCACATTAAATGGCAGGTGGGTGACAAAAAGACAAACAATCGCTATATATATATATATATACCAGCACACTTCTAGTTATTAGTCATTTATTTATTTATGTTTATCAGTAAAGGTCATTAACGTGATCGTGTCTTTAATA
>BRDA01067283.1:0-34832 GCA_036984385.1 Crenuchus spilurus | reverse complement strand
TATATATATATATATATATATATTTATTTATTTATTTATTTATTTGCTAATTTTTTACTGGCTTTGTTGTAGAAGTTACTCTATCACAAGTTGTCAAACTGGTGACCTTCTGTTCACAGTGCCAGTTCCTTAACCAGCTGGTCACTTCAGAGGTATCCTGTTACGCAGAAATGATTGACATCTTTCAGTCAATCAGCTAATTTATATTTGAACAAATTTGATGTTGATTTGGAGAGAAAGCAGAATGTTGTGTCATAACATAAAATGTGTGCTGTGCTTTACTGTTTTACAAAAAAAAAGCCTATGTACTCTATTTTGACACTAATATGATAAATGAGTATGCTAGTCAGAACAGACTCATGCCTCCTTTTTGTGTTATCATATTTCTCTTGTAGTAAATCTGCCATTTTCAGACAGTAAGAAAGTGATTGTGTGTCAATGGAAACTGTGGTGACACATTGCTGGTGAAGGAGCATCTCCTGATTGAGATGGATGATTTGAAATGGAAAATTCAGAATGATCAGTTAGTAGTGAATAACTACTATATTAATAATACTGTGCTTGACTTTATTTCTGACAGAATAGAGACATATTAAGGATACAATTTTTGTCAGCCGGTCAGATTTCATAAGATACAAGTATCTTCATGAAAAGGTGTCTGTCTATTTTACAAATACTGTTGCTGTTTTTAAGTTTTAAAAACTAGTTAAAAAATATCCACCAAAGATGTGCTCAGAATCCAGATTGTGTCAGTCCAGTTTGAGTTAATGACTATTTAAACAGTGTAAATATTGTCTCTTGGTCTAGTTAAGCACACTGAACCACAGTCATGGGGAAAACTGTCCAAAAAATGGCATTTGACAGACAGTCTTATTCAGAGCAATGTACCAAATTTGTTTGTTTGTTTCTATTAAAAACAATATCTCAGCTAGTACAGTCAGATTATAGTCCAAACTACTCTTCAGTTCAAACACCATTTGAACAAAACCATTATAAAGACCTAGACAGAAGGAAAGATACACAATTCTACACAATATAAGTATTTTTAAATTAGTGCTCACTTAAGTGGTCAAAAAAGAGATGGGTCTTCAGTTTACATTTGATGACTGCAGTGGGAGATCATTCCACCACCTAGGTGCTAAGACAAAGATGAGTCTTGATGTTAGTCATTCACTTGTCTTGAAGGATATCAGGTCAAGCTGATCTGTACTAGAAGCTTGAAGGGTTTGAGGTGTGACTTGAGGCTTGACCATTGCCATTAAATAGGGAGGGGCTGGTCCATATTTAGCTTTGTAGGTGAGCATTTTGTAGGTGAGGGTTTTGAATATGAAGCACAGGAAGCCAATGAAGTGAGCACAGCAGTGGAGGGACGTAAGAGAACCAGAAGACCAGCTGAGCAACTACATTCTGGATCAGCTGCAGGGGCCTGATGGCTCGCATAAGAAGACCAGCCAAGGGCAAGTTGCAGTAGTCAAATCTTGAGATGACGAGAGACTGGATAAGCACCTGGGTGGCTTTCTCAGTTAGAAAGGGTAAAATCTGTGTAATGTTGAATAGCAGGAACCTGCTCGACCAAGTTAACTGTGCAGTGTATGTAGAAAACGATAACTGGTCATCCAGAATCGCACAATGGCTTCTTGCTTCTCGAGATGGAATGACCATGGAGTTCTTGAACAAGATAGGATGTTAAAGATGCAAACCAGTGATTCTAGGAGTGAATAGAAACTCAGTCTTACTAGGGTTGAGCTTGAGGTGGTGGTTTGTCATCCAAAGTCATCAGCACTTGCTGTTCACAGAGTGCTGTATTAATGAAAAGATTGAAAAAGGAAATGTCATAAGAAAAGTTATATGAGCAGCAGAGATAACTGCAGTCTTGTAAGGATTGTTGAGAAATGTTGATTCAAGAGCTTGGAAGATCTTCACAAGGAGTGAACTGAGTATGGAGTCAGTGCATCAATAGCCACCATGCACAGACATCTCAAGGAAAGGGGCTATTGCCGCATTCCTAATATCAATTCACTCCTAAATCAGAGACAAACTGAACAAGTGTCTTACCTGGCCTAAGGAGAAAAAGAATTGTACTGTTGCTCACTGGTCCTGAGTCCTTTTTTCACATGAAATTTTCCATTTTATTTGTAAAATGTCAAGGTAGAGTATGGAGGAAGAGTGGAAAGGCAAAGAGTGGAGAGGCAAAGAATAAAAGGTGTCTGATGTCCAGTGTGAAATTTCTGCAGCGATGGTTTGAGGTGCTACATCATCTGCTGGTGTTGGTCCAATGTGTTTTATCAAATCCAAAGCCAATATAGTCATCCACCCAGAGATTTTACAGCACTTCATGCTTCCATTTGCTGACAAGCTTTACAAGGGTTCATATTTCCTTTTCCAGCAGTACTCCCAGAGAGCTCCTACTCAAAGCGCATAAAATGGTTTGCTGACCATATTACTGTGCTTGATTGGCCAATGAACTCTACAGACTTAAATATCATAGAGAATCTATGGAGTACTGTCAATAGGAAGAAGAGAAACACCTGACTAGTAATACAGATGAGCTGAAGGCCACTATCAAAGCAACCTGAGCTTCAATAACATCTGTATTAACATTTCCATGCCATGCTGCATGATGCAGTAATTTGTGGTAGTGAACCACAACCAACAATTTAGTGTATAACTGAACATATATTGGACATATTTTTCTGTTTGATCTTATGAAATATTCAAATAATTTGAGATTCTGAATTTCTGATTTTCAAGCCATACTGATCAGTATAAAAAATAAAATAAAAATACTTGAAATATGTCACTTTACATGTAATGAATATTAAATGTCAGTTGTAGTTTTTTGAAATTTATATGGAAGCCACTTTTGGGATTATCATCAAAAATGAACCTTTTTATAATATTCTCAATTTTTAGATGTACCTGTAGTATGACTTGTCATGAGCTTTAAAGTAAATTAAACCTCACCACTACAGGCAGCATATTTATTTTTAATATATACTTTTAAAGCTGACAGTAAGTCATACTGTGTTTTAATCAACCTTGATTAGTCTGTGAGATTTTAATTAAGAACTAGATGTGGTTTCTGCATGTTGAAAGGCATTTTGGTGAAGTGTGTCAATAGTAATAACTGGGCTATTTAGGTAACAAGTTTTAGTGTTTAGTAGCAATGTTAACACTTTTAAACTAAAAATAGCAATATTTGGATTCCAAAAAAGTCTTCCTTAATCTCACATTTGACACATCTGTAATAATTGGAAAAATATGTAATTGATTTTGAAATTATTTATGCATGAATTATTCCTGCAATGTTAGTAATGCAAGTAGATTTAAATTTGATGCAAGGTTTAACTTTATAAATAGTCCAGACCCTCCAGGTTCCTTATATTCAGAGATCCATTATTTTATTTTCTTATTTCTGCACAAGTTGTTAATTTCTTCCTATTTTAAGCTGACAAATAAATATTTTTGCCATGTGCTTTCTTTTTGGAATATGCATAATAAAATTTTCTTTTTTTGCAAAATTCTTTGAATAACTCAACAGATAAAATAGAGCTGAGGACTTAGTTTTTATCATGGTAAAAGGTCTCTTGTGGCACAAATGTGAGAAAAAAAAGTGTGTTTTTGTATTCAGCAGTAAATGTGAAATCAATAGAAATCACAGAACAAATTTTCTGATCATATGATTATTTTACCAATATTTTATTTCATGTAGTTGCTGTATAAAACCCTGAGATTTGTGAATGTAGATTCAGATGAATAAAAAAACATTATGCATTCTGAACAATTGAAAAATGGATAAAGATTAATCATGAAAAATCTGTGTGGTCCATTCATCATGACAATTTCATTTACTATAAGGAAAAACTTATAAAACTATACTGAGAGGAGGCCAGGGATTGGGAAAAGGAAATTTAGTGGATACAAGTTGGGGCAGAGCCTGTCTGCAGACCAGGAAATTTGAATGTCTGAAATGGCTTTGCACTCAACTACAGCATCTGAGCCTTTAAGAAAGCCCATAACCAGCTGAATGTGATGATCTGATTACTGGCGCTAACCAATAAGGGGAAAGTGGTTGGCTCCATCGACCAATCGCTGAGCTGAAGAAGGTAACCCAGGCAATAACAAGAAAAGGGATGCCCTATCGTCCATTCTCTATTCTGCAGGGGCAATCTCTTACAGTTCCATTCACTACTCCATGGGGGGTGGTCCCTTACAATAACAACTTTTTTTTTTTCATATGTATAATGTAGCAATGTATATGTATATGCAAATACAAATTAATGGAGATTTTACAGCAATAATATATTTGATCTAAATAGCATTACTTTTAGATGATATAGTCTTTTCTTTTTATTGAATCCCCAGAAAAGCAAAGACCATTATATATTACCACCACCAGCACATGTTCACTTTAAAAACCCATCAAAATTGTACTGAACAAAATGGCCAAAAAACAAAAAAAAAATCTTTTCTTCACTGTGCTGATATATCATCTTCCTTTTAAGTCTAATGAGCATGAGAGAAGAAAGAGTGTGTCCTGTCTCTAATGTGCAGGGAAGATACAGTGGTTTGTGCTGATGCACTAATTCCTCAATCTAATTACTTTAATTCACTCAAAAGACAGTGTTATTGATTGAAGGATTCAGTTCAATGGGTAAGTGTATTGATCTGGACAAGAATATTTCACCCTAACACTGTTCCACTGCTGCTTCAGAACTACTTAAGAGCTTCAGGAGAGATGGTGCTCATGTCTGCTTGAGAGATGGGGTGTGCATTTCATTTGCTGTTGCACACGTTGGCACTAGACATCAAATGCTAAACTCATTAGCGGATGAGGTAGCATGGTAGTCCACTGTAAATGTTTTAGTAAGGAATAGCATAAGTTCACAGTAGAATATTCCATGAAGCTGAATGTTGATTCAGACTGATGTAACATTTAACAGTGTTTCATAGCATTTATGTTTTAATATGAACACATTTAAAACCTCCGATGTACCCTTTGCCATTTACACCTTGAAACATTATAATTGATAGAATGCTGACACGTTTACATATTTGTATAGCTTAACTAACATTAACTTTTATAATATCTGTAATCCATACAGAACTCTTCAGGTGCCAGAAAATACAGCAAAACACAATAAAATGCAGTATTGAAAAAACAGCAGAATGCAGCTACAATATATTAGAGTACAAAAAATACAGTAAAATATAACAGAATACAGTAAAATATAGATAGATGGATAGATATATAAATAGATCGATAGATAGATAGACAAATTTACAGATACAGCAAATATAATATAAAGATACAGCAAAACACAAACACATATTGTATGATACAATATGTATAAATACAAATAAGAATGACTTTGAGTAATGAAACATTTCAGTTCTAATCTCAGTGTCAGGCCTGCCCTCATCCCCAGTCCTAGTCTCTGTATATTGTCTCCCTCTTGTGTTCAAGTTCTGTACCACACACCCATATATGTACTTCCTGTCTTGTCCTGTGTTAATCATGTCCAGGTGTTCTGTATCCCTTGTGATTAGTCTTCCCCTTTATAAGCCCTGTTTGTCTCAGTCTAGTTTATCGGTCATTACTTCAACATTAACATTGACTCTATCTCATATTCCTGTCGTTGTCTTGGATTCGCGGTGTCTTGTATTTACTTTGTCTCTTGCCTTGTCCATCTGTAAGTCTATCTTGTTTCATGTTCCAGTCTTCAGTTAGTTTGTCTAGTCTTAGTCTTTGTTCTGTTTCCAGCCATTGTGCTGCCGTTTTGTTTATCCAGTCTCCCTTTTAATAAACCTCCTATATTTTACATCAACATCTCTGCCTGTGTTCGCCCTTCTCAACATCCACCCAACCCTCACACTCAGCAAGTGAATACGTCTTAAATCTAGTATATATGTAATATTTCTCCTTTTGAGGATGTTGTAAGCTTATTGTAAGACAAGTTACAATACTTTTAAGTTTGTGTCATCTTAAAAAATGTCTTATTAGTTCAAATGACCTTATAGTAAGCGTGCTGTATTCTCTAAATGACAAATATTAGATATTCAGACTAGACTAGTCAGATAACACTACTCCACTTTACAGAAAAGGTCAGAGCAGACTATATTTGGTCAAGAGGCTGAGGTCATTCAGAGTGCAGGGACTTCTCCTTTTATGATGCAGTAGTAGCATCAGCCATCATTTTGGAGTGGTCTGCTGGGGCAGAGACATCTCTGCCATAGACAGGAGGAGATTAGACAATCTGATTCGGAGGGCCCACTCTGCCCTGGGATGTTCCCTAGACCCAGTGCAGGTAGTGGGAAAAGGGAGATGTAGAATGTCTCTCACTTCATGCATGAGACTCTGACAGCACTGGACAGATCCTTCAGTGACTGGCTGTTTCACCCAAAGTGTGTGAAGGAGCGTTATCATAGGTCCTTCCTTACTGCTGTGGTTTGACTTTACAACCAACACTGCTCCCAGTAGACCTCTTATAACTTATAACTTCACTCATAGACTCACGTATATCTTTACTGATATACATTTCTGACTGGGAATACTTCTGAATAACACACACACACACATATATATATATATATATATATATATACAGTAAGTAATGTACAATATTCATTCATTGCCATACTGTGATTATAATTTCTATATTGTTGAGTTTCTTCATTGTCTCATTGCTGCTGTGACAATTTGAATTTCTCCACTGTGGGACTAATAAAGGATTACCCTATCTTAGATTTAACATGGTTTCACTTGCTAAAATGTTGTCTTTTGCAGTATATGGAATGTAAGTTGAATATAAAATGAAATGAATGAATGAATGTTACACTTATATAGCGCCTTTCAAGATACCCAAGGATGCTTTACAATCAACACACTCCATTTACACACACAGGTGAGAAGCGGCAGCCAGTCGCGCACAGCGTACTCTCAACCGTCCACCTGTAGGATTGCATCGAGCACTAGGGGGATCACCCAGGACTGAGTGCCAACCATATCTGGGCATACATACATACATACACACCAGGGTGTTTTTTTTTTTTTAGAGCTTCCAATTCACCTGACCTCCATGTTTTTGGACGGTGGGAGGAAACCGGAGTCCCCGGAGGAAACCCAGGCAGACATGGGGAGAACATGGAAACTCCGCTCAGATGTGGACTCGAACCCAAGACCTCAGCGCTGAGAGGCGAACGTGCTAACCACTAAGCCACCGTGCCGCCCAATAATACATCAATATTTATACAAATATAAATAAGAATTCTGCAATAACATAATATTAAACAATATAGCAAAATATAAATATCTCAGAGCATCCATATAGGGCTGTCCTGATTAATACACAATCACAACTATTTATGATTGCATTTTTTTCAGTTGCGATTATTTTTGGCAGCTATTTTATTTCACAGTTGCATGTATGTTTTGCAACAGAATCTGAATTTTAATCAAATGTAAATAAAAGTAAATAAATTTAAATAAAAGAAAGCAAAATTAATTGAAACATGATTCATCTGATTGTTATGTTGAAAATGAGACATAACAATGTAAGAACAAAACCAAAGTTCAAATCTAAGAACTAAAAGGACATAAAAGATCAACTGTGAAACTCAATGGGACCCACAGTGGCTTAGCAGGTTAAGACGCTGACATTACAATGAGCTCATGAGTTCGAATCCTGGTCATGCTGTTTGCCATCAACAGCCGGAGCCGAGGAGAGCAAAAATGGGCTGTGCTCTCTCTGGGCGGGTAGATGGCACTCTCTCTCCCTATCACTTTCACATTTCAATGTTCCCTGGTTCAGGCATCTACTGATGGGTCCATTTGGAGGTGGGAATCCTGCGCTTTCCTCTGAGTACTTTTGCTCCCCAATGATGGTGTATCAGCAGTAGTTTGAAAGGAGGCGGTGGCCGCATTACACGCAATGGAGGAGGCTTGTGCTTGCCTTCACCCTCCTAGAATCAGGAACATTGCAAAGGTGATGGGGAGAGTCCTAATGGATGGGATGGGTTAACTGGCTACTACTACATTAGGAAGGAGATAACATTGGGGGAAAAAAAACCTGAAACTCAAAAGAGAAATAGTTTTTGATTAATACATTGTGTTTTGTGTGACATATGTGGCTTTTTCTGGTTGGTCAGGAGGGATTTGTTAGTTTTGTCCTTTAGTATTTTTTCTTTCATTTTCTTAATGTATTTTTTGGAACTCAGATTTTATGTCAGTCTTAAAAGTTAATTATTGCCACCAGTTACAGAATCACATTGTAATTGGATATTCAGCTTTAGATGGTTTTGACCTTTGTTTTGATATACTATTCAAATGAAATGATCTAATTACATACTTTATTACATAATTAGAGATATAAGTCAACTTTTACATTTTGCATTATGACTTTTCATGTTTTAATATAAGGAAATCAGAAACACATAATATTTTCCCCACATAACAGAATGATATCCACAATAATAACCCATTTAAATCTTGATGCAATAATGTTTGCTTAAAACAAATGTAGACTTGATGAGAATATTGGAATCCTTATTTCTGATGGAATTTCAATAAGCTAATAAAGTTACCATACCTCACATTACCACAACTCATAACAGCAATGTTCTTTTGTTATGAAAGGTTCTGCTTTAGTTTGGTGATCTGTTTTTCTTATTCTGGCAGCACTTTATTCACTGTATTTTGTCTACTACCTGAAAGGCTCTGTTATATGGTAATAGGTTTAGTCCTAACTTTCAGAAAAAGCCACTTAGATGACCTGAGAATCATAACTCCAACACAGGTGAGAGATTGTGCTTTTTAATTAATTTATTTATTTTTGTAAAAACCTATCTGCATTGCCGTAGGAGAAAAAGCATATCTTTACATAATGAGTGTCCTCTGAGCCACTCACAGCTTCCACTCAAGTGGAGTGAAAATCAGGATTATAAGTAAGAATAATATACATGCAGGTATTTTAGTGGCCTTCTATAATACATTTACTTTTTTCCTTTATACTTCTTCCTAATGTGAGTTTTAAAATCGGCCATTGTATAGATGCACTTGACTTTGAACACACGTTCTACACGTTCTGCACCACAAACAAACTAAATGTCCTGAGAACACAATATTTGATTGTTGGGGATACTTTTAGTTGATGTTGTACTGAAATATTCAGTAAAAATCACTAAAATGTCCTCAAAGTGGACCATCACAGCAGATAACAAAGCAAGAGATAACAGTCCTCAAAAAGTAGGAGATAAGAGTGTATTTGATTGCCTCGGGAGATAATGACTGGGTCCTCATCCTGCATTTCAAACTGTACACTCAGCCATGCATATATATCAGCTCCTTCATGGTTGTTAAGAGTTAAAGGGTCTGAACCTCAAACCATTGCTAAAGAAGCAAAAAATAATGTAGAAAAATACACTTTATGCTACCATTACTACTACTTCTTCTACTGCTATTAATATTATGATTACAACAATTATTCTGCTATTTCTTTCATTATTTCTACTACTACTGTTACTATTACCATAACTGCTTTTACTACTACTACTAAAAGTTTATCACTACTACTGTTACTATTACTGCTACAATTATTTTTCTGCTACTATTACTGCTACCGTTGTTATTACTGCTAATATGACTACTACTATCATTGTTATTACTAGAACTTGTATGACTACTACAACTACTATCACTACTAAAATGCTTATCATTACAGCTACAACTATTATTACTTCTACTACTATTTTCATGCTACTCTTATTACTTTTGTTATCATTACTACTATTACTACTGTTATTACAAGCATTACCACTTCTTCTATGATTACAACAAGGCTGTGCTTGGATTGACTGACTGTGTGTGAGTTGGGGAACATTTGATCCAGAGTAACTGTGTATAGTGATTGAGTGTTTGTAGTGTGAGAAATACTTTGTGGTGTGAGAAATACTTGTGCTTGTTGGTTTGCCTGAGTTGTCTGTGAATTGTCTAATGAGTATATTGTTTGTCTTATCCACCCATTTGTCATTCACTACACCACTGCATATACACTGGCCACTACTGTGGGACAGGTAATCTGGGATCTCTTCCATATCACTACTTAGGTTTCTCATTGTATAAACACATTAGGTTAGGGGCGGGTGCCACTTTTGTATTTTGGGTAGTTTAGTTGGGTTAGACAGTTTAGTTATTTTCATTCTTTACTTTCCTTTGGCACCATCCACAGCCCATTGTTGTTGCTCCTGTTTGTATATATTGTTACCCCACTAATGTAAACAATCCCTCCCATGTGTGTATTGTCTTAACTGTTGTATATATTGTAATTTTTGTACAGAAGAGCTGTGTTGGCTTGTATTGTTCAGTGGTCTAAGTAAACTTATACTACTACCACATCTTCCCTTTGTTTGTGGTCCTTCCACCCACATACACGCTATTGTTACTACTCCCTTTTCCCTAGCCATAGCTAGCTACCATCAAGGGAGGCACATAACTCTACTTATGCTACTATTACTTCAAGTACTGTTATGTTTCCTACAAATACTATTACTACTACTTTACTATTCATACTACTGTTATTATTACTGCTACTACTACTATTACTATCATCATTATTACTGCTACTACTACTACTACTACTACTATTAGCTCTACTACTACTACTATTACCTCTACTACTACTACTATTACCTCTACTACTACTACTACTACTATTACCTCTACCACTACTACTACTACTACTACTACTACTACTACTACTACCTCTACTACTACTACTATTACCTCTACTACTACTACTACTACTACTACTACTACTACTACTACTACTACCTCTACTACTACTACTATTACCTCTACTACTACTACTACTATTACCTCTACTACTACTACTACTACTATTACCTCTACTACTGCTACTATTACCTCTACTACTACTACTACTACTACTATTAGCTCTACTACTACTACTATTAGCTCTACTACTACTACTACTACTATTACCTCTACTACTACTACTATTACCTCTACTACTACTACTACTACTATTACCTCTACTACTACTACTATTACCTCTACTACTACTACTACTACTACTATTACCTCTACTACTACTACTACTACTACTACTACTATTACCTCTACTACTACTACTACTACTACTACTACTACCTCTACTACTACTACTATTACCTCTACTACTACTACTACTACTACTACTACTACTATTACCTCTACTACTACTACTACTACTATTACCTCTACTACTACTACTATTACCTCTACTACTACTACTACTACTACTACTACTAAAATCTCTATTTCACACAAGGACCTGCTGCAGAACAGTTAGGACAAGTGTTAACCAGCTTATTTTTAGTAGTACACCAGTGTTCACAATGGTGTTTTACAGAATGTAGTTCAGCAGTCTGGCAAAATAAATTTAGGATGTAAGCTGATTTCCTAGTCCTCTCTCTTCCTCCATCTCCAGAAGTGTCTCTCTCAGCAGTGACCCTAATTGGAAGACAAATGGATGTAAACATATTTTCTAGAAACTGTATTGTAATGGACAGATTGTGCTTTGCCTCAAGCTATGACATACGTTGAATATGTGAAACAAATTGTTACTTGTACCCTAAAGTAAAAGCACATAACAGTTTATTTCTATACTCAGAGATCTCATAACATAAAGGGCATGCTGGCTCTTATAACTCTTTAGGCTATTTAAACTATTTCTGTGTAATAACAGTACATTTGATTGTCAATCACCCTCAGAATAAAAGTGTTACCACCCCTGGTGTAGTGGAAGATCTTTTTATGCAGTTAGAGCTGTCCTTCAACATCTGAGAAACCGCAAATATAAATAGAACATGGTAATTTTTTCTTGATTAAGGACTCCTCCACAATGGGCTTGATGAACTATAGATTCATCTGAATATGCATCAGTTCTGATTTTTACAGACTTGGACTTAGATTAGATTACACTGGTTTCCAACTTCAGAAATCTTTTGATTTAAAGTTATCCAAGTCAAGATAACTGACTGATTTGTTAGCTAAAATTAATGCAATTCACAGCAAGAGCACTACACAGAAATCCCTCTGAAGATATCATATTTCTAAGTCAGATATATCAGAGATAGGCCAATACTCGTAGTAGTCCTAGTGGTTAAGGATCTGGTCTTGTGACTGGAAGGTTGCTGGTTCAATTCCCATACAGGACATGACTGAAGTGCCCCTGAGCAAGGTACCTAACCCCCTAACTGCTCCCAGGGTACCAGTGGATAAGGGCTGCCCACCACTTCAGGCACAAATTCTCACAGCCTGGTGTGTTCACTAGTGTGTGTGTTTGTGTGTTTCACTGCATGAATGGGTTAAATGCGGAGGTCAAATTCCGTTGTGTGCAAATCACATTGGCAAAAAGGTTCATTTTAATCTTAATCTTAGTAATTAGTCTTGAAGTAATACCTTCTGCACAATAGTTTTAATGCTATTTTCATGACAAAGTTGGAAAAGTGGGAAATGATTGACTTGGATGTTCCTCCAGTTCTTGATGTCCATGTTGAAAATTTTAGAAAGAAAAGAAGAATTAAGTGACATCATTTAAACATTGCCCACACTGAAGAAAAAGCATTGCTTTGAATTTCAAGGAACATTTGCAACATGACTTTATTTGTATATTAAATATTGATGCTTCTTCTCAAGGACATTTCTAGGCTACTTGTACACACAGAATTAAGAGGAGCGCACCAGTACCCCAGTCATAGAGGCACAAGTCCTCATCTTGTGAAAGGTCTGTTAAACATTAAATAGACTAAGTGACTAAAGTGGGTGTTACTCTGCCATGGATGAGCTATGAAGAACAAATTAACACTAAAGAAATGACAAACTCTCTTTTCTGCCATAGTGTTATTGTAGACTGAGATCTTTTCACTGAAAATGATTTAATCACTTTTCTTTTAAAATAATATAAAGAAAATAAAATTTCACAGACGCCCTGTAATTATATCAACTGACGTGTCATAAAACACAGTGCTGCTCATCTCCTTCTTCTTCTGGGAGTAGGGCTGGTTCATATAGGGGTGTGGGTGAAAATGAGGCATACATTTGACATTTGTTTAAATGTCAGCTTAAAGAGAAACACAATGTAAACACTCAGACTTTTCTGTGAAGATATTAAGTAACTCATGGTAGAGGAGCAAAAGTAGCCCATTTCATGATGAAGTAGGCGACAGGTTAATTTCAGACTACACCCACCTTTCTTTGCAAAAAACTAGGTGGCATTCTGTTGCTCTTTCTGTTGTTTCTTCATATTTTTCTTTAGGAAACTTTAGAAGAAATGTTGTTCCTCTAAAAGCAGCACTTCTGGATCACTGCCAGCATGTGCCATTCACACCTGGTTTGGATGAAGACTGAATCCTTTTATGGAAAAAAACAGACACTGTTAGTTTTATAATATGTTGTAAATTAAATATTCTATTAGTGATAGTAGTTTAATCATTAAACACTGAAAAGTACCTAAATGTAATGTTCTTAGAGTCCCTGTCAGTCACAGGCTTTTAGAATCATTCTAACACCCCTGGCTATTCTTTCACCACTGGCTATGGGCAACACTACCTTATCAGCTGCATGGCTGCATTTTTTTAATGTTGAGAAAAGGTGATGCTGATGCATTGTGAGAAATGTAGTGCCTGTAGCAAATTCACGTGATAAGTCCTGTAGTTCAGCTCAACAAGGATTGCCATGATTTTAGTGGGGCACAGTAATGAGGTGCCTCAGGAAAATGACTCTAATGATGCACCTCCTTCTCATTTGTTTTTTTAACACCACCACTTACTTAACATTTCTATCCACTTGTCATGTTATTGGGAAGCAATGGAAAGCTATTTATTATTCTTAGATAATCTTACAAACACAGGAAAACACAACTAAGTAAATTAGTTGTTAATTAATGTGTTTAAGCATGTGAAAGGTCTTGTGTGGAAAACATGTAACGGTTCATTAAATATTAATTCTCACTTTAAATAACAGCAATAATACATTGGCATCTCTGCTGACACAATAAACCTCCTTCTTCCCAAAGCCAGCTTAGGGCTGTCACAATTATTATAGGTGTGTTTTGCAGTAAATAGAATTGTGAGTTGAGGGTGTGGTCATCAGTTATGTCAGAATAAATCATCTTTAACAGAAGAATTCCGGAATTTACCGAAACATGTTTATTTTGTGAAAAGAATAAACTTGATTAATGATTGTTGACACCTTTAGAGGGCAGCAGTGAGTAATATTCCTCAGTTTGTAGCTACTGTGTATCAATAGCTATGAATTATTTTGCCACTTCGGCCTTGAATTTGAACAAAATGATTGTTAATCACAATTATTTATATGGCAGTTAATCGTCAGATAAAATGTAAATCGTTCCCTCCCTATGGCATCTATTACTCTGCCAGATCATCTGAAAATCCAAAAACTGCAAAGCTCTCTCCAAGGGATTATGACCTGGCACCTCATTACACATTGGCCGTGGAAGGGCTTGAGCATGTTTACACAGCAGCAGTCAAAACAAGCAGTTCTGTTTTGGGAATCACTGACAATCAGTCCAAACACTTCTCCAAAATAATAGAAGGATGCAATCATTCACAGATGCTCTCGAGCACCTCATCTCATCTTTCGGGCTTGTTGGCCAAAACGCGTGTCTTTGCGTTATTTGGAACAGGTGAGGAGACAAATGACATGAACTGCTGAGTCTGATTACACAAGCATATTATTTGCATGTTGTTATGAGGCGGGTCAGTGGAGTGTGAAGAAGAAGAAGCCCCTCCAGCTGCAGTCTGTCAGCTGGAAGAGATCTGTTAACTGTGTGTGAATGCCATACAAACAAGCTGTGAATAAACATAGTTTTGCCCCGGAACAGCTGAAATACTCCTTGGCCTTTCACATGCCAATGCAAATTATTCTCAGTGAAAATTTCCATTACAGCAGGTGTTTTTCATTAAATAACGCGGCTTAGAGATTTAGTATCTAAATTATGAATGATGTATATTATTGTACAAACCCATTATGGCTACCATTCAGCTTACAAGACCTTTTAAAAAATGCTCTATTCACTTTTTATTAAAGAGACTGTGAGCAAGTGCAACATGTTTCATCTCTTGACATCTGATTGCACCCTCACAGCATTTTGAATCACCCCTTACAGTAGAAAGAGAAGCTATGTGATAAATATCAAAAGATCAATAAGAAGCTCATTTGACAAGTGCCCTGAGGCTTGTTGATGCAAAATGTATGAAAAGCTCAGAGCCTAAATAGTCCCAGCCTGCATTATTTACAGTGGCAGCACAGACCCTTAACTAAAGGAGACCTGTATAGCACCCAAAAAAGGCTGGTGTTGTATTGAACCGTTTTTAACAAAATATATATTCTTTCAGGAATCATTTGCAGCAGGTTCTCATTCATGGAACCATTGAAACGGAACATTGTGTTGTACCATGCTAGAGTGTGGAGCTACAAGAGCCTGTATGAAACATCTGACATTGAAGTTGCAAGATTTCTTACGTCATACTTTGTCTCTGAGTCTCTGACACGTGCCAAATTTAAAAAGGTCCTGGCATACTGAGAATGTCAGCAGGTGCGTTTCCTTTTTACCGCCTCAGTTCTTCTCCTTTCCTCCAATTCTTTTTGATCATTGAAATTGAGGCAAATTGCTCTTCTCTAAGCCTGTGTTGCTGTGCCATTAGCTTGACAGAGTATACTCATTCTTGATGGCAGGAGAATGGGAGCTGGAAGCACCTCCAGGCTTTTGCAGTTCTTTCCTTCATTTTCTCCCCTCCGCATACAAACACAAGCCATTTCACCTTGACAGGGATGAGTGGAGTCAGCTGAGCAGGGAAAGCCTCTGTTCTACATGGTTAGCATTTTGCTTCAGTGCCCACAGATCTCTGCTGATGTGAGCTCAAATCACTCATTCAGGCTCAGCTTGAACTCTGGAACCAGCAGGCTCCTTTTGAATCTACCTCCCTTTCATGCTCCTTTTTTCAGTTGTCAAAACTGAAGCCTTGATTAATGCAGATCTTACTGTTTCCTGGCAGTGCCAAGAATACGACTTTCTGCAAATGAGGATAGATGTTATTTAATAAATTAAATGATTTAACCCAAGCTTTCTCCCCACTGCTTAAATTTAGCACAACTATATGAATCTCAGTAATTTAAAATTTGTGTTGCTAGAATTCACTCCAGACCTTTCATATATCATTAGAAAAGATGTTAAAATGAAACACAAACTGTGCTAAAGCCAGGATTTAGATGGCTGGATGGTTCATTTTGGTCCTGATATGATTAATGGTACAGAAGGGTGTTGAACATGCTCATTATAAGACATTGTTCAGTGAAGTACAGTTTTAGTACAGGCATCTGTTGCCTGTTGCTTAACAGAACCATGAACATTTGTGGGTTATCTTGACTCTGTCTCAATTTCTTACCAGTGAAAAGTTACCAACAGTGATTCTGGTTCTGGCTAATGTACTTTTTAAAAAAAATAAAAAAGAGGCCACAGGATGGTCTATGATACTTCTAACTACATCCATCTTAGTTCAGTACATTTGGTGCAGTAGCAATAAAGGTTCATTTTGTAGTGGAAATGATGACAAAATGCATGACTGCAGACTTGCATCTGTACCACACCACAGTGCCAAGTTGAAAATTCTAAAAAACTACAATATGAATATAAAACTTTATAGACAGCCTCTCACACTTGCATATAAAAGTCACAAAAAGGCTTATTTGGAGTGACGCCATTTTTGGCTTTCAAAGAAATCTTTAACTACATGGTGTAAAGAACTTTAAAGTTTAAGGATGCTCAATATTTCTATACAGATATCAAGAGAAGATGAATATACTTGGATGCCTTGTTCAAGGACACTTTAGCTGTGGAATTTTTCGTAACCTTTTTGGCCTCTAACTCACTTCTCCAGACTTTATGGCATCAAAAATAGCATCAGAGAACTTAATATCACATCAATACTTTTCCTGTAACTTAAGAACTCCTCATTTTCTGACAGACATGCAAATTTTTACAGCTTATCTAAACATCTCTGTTCTTTTAAAATTTAATCTCTGTAAGAACTCCAGTAAACAGCAAAATGAAACAAGACAATGTCAGATTGTGCCAAATTATTTTTTTAAGCATTCAAAGTTAGAATAAAGAATGACCAAGTTTACTAATTTTTAATATTGAAAAGTTTAAAAAAAATTTCCTGAAATCAGAGATCCAAACTAAGAAATGTTTAAGAATACTTTTTAAATAGTTTAAACAAGATTTTCAAAACTCAAAATTTTTCTTAAAGATATATTTGACATACATGTCTCATACATCATAGCTACATCATAAAACATACATCATCTTTTTATAAGATGTTTCTATGTATAAATGATGACTGCTATGCTATGTACTACACTCTTCATTTTCTGCTAGCATCATTAGATTAATATCATGCCCTTGTTTAAGCAGAATATGACTTTGCAAAATGTAAGCCCTTGATTTTAATGCAATGATGGGTGTCAGCTTCCTCCTCCTCCATCTGGGCCTCACACAGGGAGCGTCCTACTGACGCCCCAGCTCCACTGGACCAGCTGGAGAGAGGAAGATCTATCAAAATCAGCAGGAGATGAAGCCACAGACAGAGAAAAGACAGATGAGTTTGCTAATCAGTGACACAGTCACATATAATATGTTCAGTATTCACTAAGATTAATGATAGGTCAAATGGCTGTTTCTTTTTCCTTTGAATGCATGAAAGAGTGAAACAGCTGGGTGCAGAGTTAGTGAATCCCATATGTTATCATCAAACATGATATTCTCATACACTGCAAGAGTGTAAAAGCTATACTGTAAAAACAGTAAAATGTTCAAGGTTGAATAAAGTGCTTTTAAGTGATTGCTCCCAATCAACAGTGCCCATGTGACCAGTATAACATCTATACTGAGGTCAGTAAAATACCCTTGAGATCATTTAGGTGTTACTATAAAAAGATCACTCCATTGCTTTGATTAATGCAAATGGCAATGAAAAAGAGTGACTTGTAATGGGGGCACTCTATTAGTCAGGGCATTAAATGTGGTTATATGTGCTAACCTGAAATAAAGGTGGAATATCCAGGACTGTGGAAATATTGCTGTTTGTTTTTTTTTCTGTAGTGTAATATGTTCAGCAATCTTAGCTATAATCTCAAGATTGCTGCTGTCAAAAGAATTGCATGGATGTAATGATACCATTAAATATCATCACTCTAACTGGGCACAAACAGGGAATGTTCCTGATAGCACCTACAACTGACAGACTGTTGTAGATTAAACAGCCATTTTTTGAAACCTTTCCTTTGTTTCTTACTTTTTCTCTACATTCTGATCTTCCAGTTAATCTCATTGTGTATGGCCAATACCACCTAATAACAACCTCTATTGTATAAGACAACTTACAGTTGCAAGAACAGGTATGTGAACCCTTTGCGGTTACTTGGATTTCGGCATAAATTGTATTCTGATCTTCATCTTAGATCAAAACAATAGACAAACACAGCTTGCTTAAACAAATACCACACAAAAAAGTATGTTTTCTTGTTTTTATTGAACACAACATGTAAACATTCACAGTGCAAAGTGGAACAAGTCAGAATCAGAATCAGAATCTTTATTCGCCAAGTACCAGAGGTACAAGGAATTTTTCTTGGTGCAGGTGCCAACATTTGTATGTATGTGAACTACGTGAACCTTTGCAATGATGTATGTGAACCTTTAGGATAATGACTTCTAAAAGAGCTAATTGGAGCCAATTAATGTGATGAGATTGGATGTGTTGGTTAAAGCTGCCCTCCCCTATAAAAAAACACCAGTTTTGAGTTTGCTGTTCTCAAGAAGCAGTGCCTGATGTGAACAATGCCTCACCTGAAAGAGCACTCAGAAGACCTATGTTCAAGAATTGTTGACTTGCATGAGCCTTGATGTTCATGTGTCCATGTTAAGATAGACTGTCTACAAATGAAGAAGGTTCAGAACTGTTGCTACCTTCCATAGGCATGGTTGTCCTGTAAAGTTGACTACAAGAGAACAGCGCAGAATGCTTTATGAAGTGAAAAAGAATCCTAGGATGTCAGACTTACAGAAATCTCTGGTACGTGCTAACTTTTTTATTGTAAAATCTACAATAAGTAAAACATTAAACAAAATGGAGTTAATAGAAGGACTCCACATAGGAAGCCACTGCTGTCAAAAAAACATTGCTGTGTGTTAGAAGTTTGCAAAAGAGCACCTGGATGTTCCACAGCACTACTGGCAAAATATTTTGTGGACAGATGAAAGAACACACAATGCTTTTTGTTGAGAAAAAAAGGAACAGCGCACACCAAGATCAAAACCTCATCCCAACTGTGAAATATGGTGGAGGGGGTATCATGGTTTGGGGCTGCTTTGCTGCCTCAGGGCCTGGACACATTGTTGTCATCAATGGAAAAATTAATTCCTATGTTTATCAAGATATTTTGCAGAAAACTTAACATCTGTCCACTAACTGAAGCTCAACAGAGGATGGGTGATACAACAGGACAATGACACAAAAATGTAGTAGTAAATCAACAACAGAATGGTTTCAACAGAAAAAATATGCCTTCTGGAGTGGCCCCATCAGACATTAGCCCGCTTGATATGCTGTGGTATAACCTCAACAAAGCGATTCACACCAGATATCCCAAGAATATTGCTGAACTGAAGCAGTTTTGTGAAGAGGAATGGTCCAAAATTCCTCCTGACTGTTGTGCAGGTCTGATCTGTACTTACAGGAAATGTTTGGTTGAGGTTATTGCTGCCAAATGAGGGTCAACCAGTTATTAAATCCAAAGGTTCACATACTTTTCCCACCCTGCACTGTGAATGTTAAACATGTTGTTTTAAATAAAAACATGAAAACATAATTTTTGGTGCTGTCTTAATTTAAGCAGACTGTGTTTGTCAGTTGTTGTGACTTAGATGAAGATCATAACACATTTAATGACCAATTTATGCAGAAATCCAAGTAATCCCAAAGGCTTCACATACTTTTTTCTTGCAACTGGCTTTAATTAGAAAATGACATGAAATTTATTTACTTGTATTTCTCAATAAAATAAATAAATAAATAAATAACTGTTATATATTTAGCAAACCACATTTCTAGAAAGTTGGGATGTTTTCTAAAAATGCAATAAAGACTAAAATGTGTAATTTGTTCATTCACTTACACATTTATTTAACAGACAAAAGAACAAAGAAAACATGTTTTCATGACAAGCTTAATTCTATTTGTTAACTATAAACAAATGTAGAATTGGATTCTTTCAACACATTCAAAAAAGTTGGGACAGAGTCATATTTACCACTAAGTCACATCACCTATTCTTGTAATTATGCTTTGTTTGGGAATTGAATATACTAATGCATGTGGATTTTTTCCTCATTCTTGCTGCAAACAACATTTGAGCTTCTCAACAGTTTATGGCCGCCATTGTATGATTCTCCTCTTCATGATTTGCCATACATCAATAGGAGACAGCTCTGGACTGCAGGCAGGCTAGTCAAGCACACACTATATGTCTTTGAAGCTATGGTGTTGTAACTCATACAGAATGAGGCCTGGCATTGTCCTGCTGTGTTCCTGGGAGAAAAAGCTATCTTGACATCACCATATGTCTCTCCAAAATACCAATATAAGCCTCCACATAAATGGTACCTTCACATACGGTATATGCAGATCACCCATGATGTGGGCATTGATGAACCCCCCATGCTATCACAGATGTTTTTTGCACTTTTATTGATAACAGTGTTGATGGCCTTTTTCATCTTTGGCACATAGAATTGTTTTTCCCCCAAAACTACAATAAGGATGTGACTGACCACAGAACAAGGCTCAATTGTTAAACACATCTAGCTGTAGAAGTTTTCTTCTCTGGCCTTTACGCACTTCAGAGATTTCCCCTGACTCCCTGAATCTTTACATGATATGATGAACTGTAGATGATAAATCAAGGGTGTCCAAATCCAGTCCTGGAGGGCCGGATTCCTGCAGAGTTTGGTGATTTCTCTGCTCTGACACTACAATTAAACCTGCTCATTACCTGCTGAGCTGAATCAGGTGTGTTTGATCAGGAAGATCACCAGACTATGCAGGAATCCGGCCCCCCAGGACTGGATTTGGACACCCCTGGCCTAAATCATTTTGTGTGAAACACTGTCTTAAAACTGACTAACAATTACCTCACCATGTTTGGCCTCACATGGTGAACCATCACCCATCCTTTCTTGTAAAGTCTTCACCTTGGTCTACATCTGCTTTTATAATAAGCCTTGATGACCTCTGCTGTTAGTGTTAAACTGCTAAGTAGGCATCAGAGATTCTGGCATCAATTTCTAAATGTTTTAAAATTAAGATTGTCATTGAAAACCTTTTCTTTGTCCTTTTGTCTGTTAAATGAAGATTCAAGTAACTTAATAAATGACAGATTCAGTTTTTATTGCAATTGTACAAAGTGTCCAAACCTTTCTGGAAATGGGGTTTGTATATTCATTATATGTAAAGTGAGAAACTTCAAGTCTTTTTGTTTTGATGTTGATGCTGTTTGAATTTGGATTTGATTTGGATGTGAGATCCTGGATTTCTGATTTTCAGGAGCTATAAGCCAGACTAATCAACAATAAAATAAAATAAGCTTGATATGTCACTTACTTATTGATTAACCAATACAAAGTCTATACATGACTGAGAGGAATTTGTTGCAGTACAACTCCAAAAACACATACATTGAACATCCACATATTTGGCACAACTACATAAAGAAATAAGACCTAATAATGTACACATACAATAAAATTCAGTAAAATAAAATAACAGTTAAAATGGACATTTTTTCATATTTTACTACAAGTTTTCAAGATATTCTAATTTATTGATCTACAACTGTATATTACCATTATACTATATCAGTTGTCTTGGTTGGTATAGCAGTATCCAACTCATAACCCATGTTGAAATAGCATTTCAAGTTATTTTCAATTTCACATTTCAATATTCATTCAACATTTGGACGGTAAATATTTACATTAAATTTTTTTTTATTCCACACCACCATATACTATAAGAAGTATCATATCATCGCCAAACAAACCTGCTTTACATATTTTAATATTTCACATAATAAACTAGCGTCTTTATGCCTGGAGGTGATACACTTCTACTGTTATCTTACACAGGTGTAAAGGTTCTGCTTCATGGTTCTTGGTGATACATTGATACATGGGCTGTTTTTCTACTCACTGTAGACACATACGATTCTACCATTAAATAAAGGATTGTCTGAATACCAAATGGAGCACTCGGGCTTCTTGTGTAGACAATAAAAATAAAAATGGGGCTATTATTTCTAATCTACTGGAAGACTTTTCCTCCTTCATCAAAAAGCACATAAAACACATGCAGTATAAATTCTCTTTTCCAGCACAGATATTCTACTTGCCGCAGCAGTAACAGCTGCATGGGGAAATGGAGTGTCTAGTGCAGGACTGAACTGGGGTAGTTAGGTATGTGAAAAATAGCTTTCTCTACCACAGCTAAACATCACAGAGGCACAACTAGATATATTTAGGTCCATTTCAGTTGTAAGGGCTGCACATCTCTGAGGTGTCTCTGAAATGTAGTGGAAGTGTAAAATTCTGTCCCAGGAATCTTGTTTTCATTTCCACTAGTAAAAGCTGCTGCCGTTTTACTGCTGCTGCTTAGTGTAAAAAAAGAATAAAATAAATAAATAAACAGAAATTACTGGAGATTACAGGAAAAACTTTAATCTCTGTGGTAACATTATTACAAAGGTACTCAGAGTAGAGCTAATGGAAATATGCTTGAGCCCTCTGCTAAGGGGTGGAGATAAATCAGCTAAGGTTAATTTTTAATTAACTGATGGCGTCTGGAGACCATTTGAACGAGCGCCAAAATGAATGATTTGGGCATATGCTTCTTCAGTTTGAAAGTTTCATTTGGCCTGTCAGATTTAATTTTATCTAGAACCACAAGACATCCTCAGACTTGTTCGTCCTAATAAGGATTCAAGAAGTTTGACTGTTTTAGGTAATGTTTCATATGGTGGCATTTCACAGTGGATTGAATGCAAATGAATCTGTCTCAATGTGAGTGACAGTGCGTTTACATGCACTCAATAATCTGATAACGGCAGAAAATCAGATCTTGTCTGTAATCCACCTGATGCATTTACATACACTTGTGTTATCAGATAATACAAAACTCCAGTAAACTCACAGAAGAAGAAGCAGATATTGTTTTTATGCGTTCAAATAGTCTGTAACATTACCCTTCTTACAGATTTCATATTACCAGGCTGATGTGACTCTGATCTGATCTTTTCAGGACTGTGTGAACTTGTCAAATCTGATCTTTCAAAACAGATTTGAGTCACTTTCATATGTGGTTCTGATTAGTGAGCAACTTGAATGTGACAGTTCAGATCCTATTTCATTTGACTTTTTGCCTCCCCGCATGTGCATACTGCTGAGAAATGACCGGCTTCACTCTTGTTTAGCCACAGAGCTGGTAAAAGTGCAAAAGCAGCCAGCTAACATTTATTTACCTTCTCCATCTGACCATGTACAGTCTACCGGTTTACTGTCCTCCTGAGCAAAACACAATACACACATCACATATTACCACATCTTTTTAAATTATTATTATTACTTTTAGCAGTTTTAATACAATCCTCTCACAAATACAGGTTCCCAGCTACAAGAAATCATCCATCCCAGTGTCTGACAAAAAACAAACAAACAATAAAAAAGCTTAAATTAAGTTTCTAGTCACAGATTGAAGAAACTCAGCGTTGAGGACTGGGATTCAAGTTCCCATCTGGAAGGAGATTCCATGTTCTCCCTGTTTCTGCGTGGGTTTCTTCCGGAGTCTCCAGTCCTCCCACAGTCCAACAACATGGAGGTCTGTGTGTGTGTGTGTGTGTGTGTGTGTATGTGTGCTTGTGTGTTTGTGCACACTCAGCGATATACTGTACCCTGCCCTGTGACTGGTGACAGGGTAGGGGACTAACCATGACTGTGATCAGGATTATGTAGTTAAGGTAATAGATGGATGGACTTCTGCATCCCAGCACCTCTGCAATCACATTTTCACAAACCTGGAAGCTCTGTACTAACTGTTTTTTGTTGTTGATGGTGACAGAAGTAGCATGCATAAGCCTATCAATGTGAATCAACCATTTCAGAGACGAGCTGCATCCAAAACATAAGCTTTCATCCGAAATCGACTACTTCCGTACTACACAGTAGTTGAAGCAGTAGGCGAGAATGACTAGTTTGTCCAAATATTCATCAAGCTGTATATGAAACATACCTGGATTACCTACAAAATCAGGAGACATTGTGCAGTATGCCTCAGTCGCACACTGTGCTATCCCATGATTCATCAGGAGCTGTAGAGATGTTCAAAGCTGAGGGGAAATTGACAGAAAGTGGAGATTTGTGTCTTTGTAAGTGTAAGTAAGCTACAAAATGAAACATACTATGATTAAAATGTATTGTGTATGTAAATGAGACTTTCAGTTTAACTTCTATAGTGATGATGTGACGTCATAGGTCAGGACACTGGTAAAATGGCAGATGTAGTTCATCCGAAGTTGCGTGGATACTACATGCTCATGTACTGAAAAGCTATTGCTTTAATTGGTCGATCAGTGCCTACTAGTATTACTGTAGTATGTACAGTCTATATACATATTGAGACTAACTCTGCAGATATATTCAAGCTTTTCTTCCAACTTATTTACTTCTCCATTACACTTACTACATGGCTCTTTGATACGCATAAATGTTGCCTCATCCTGGTCTGTTTACTGTATATGCTATGCATTGCTTTGTTATCTTTTACCACTTGGCAGCAAGGCTACAGGGATTAAGAGCAGGCCACAGAATGTGAAAATGACATCAGCAGGCGTTTGTGTTTGAGTCTTTGAAGTGCACCTGATCAGAGTAGAGATGTTAGCTGCGCCTTGGCCCATCATCTTCCCTGCTGTTTTATCCTATTGCCTGGAGTGAGAGAAAGGGCAAGACTCCCTTCAACCTGTCACACTCACACACCTGTATTTCGAGCAGAATAGATATCTCACCACGTTGGAGATGGTTACTTTTGAAAAGTATTCACTTTGAAATGTCTGATTGCATCATTAGCTCTGTACTAGATAATTCACAATAGGGTTACAGCACTAGGCATTCCAAGTAGCATTTAAATGACTTTTTAACTACTTCCCATTGAAAGGTCATAGACTTGAGTAGAAATTGAAGTGGTAGATTCATTTCCTTTTGATGAAGCTACGTCTGCTCACCAGGACTTGTGCTTATCCAAAGTCTGTTAAAGCCTGTCATTTATTTACTGTGTTTATTTTTTTACTGTATTTATTTACAACAAATGATTTTTGCAGCCATCTTGACTGAGGAGAGTTTGACTTTGGATCAGTTTCCTTAGGGCCCAGCTAATTAAAATAAAATGTGGAGCAAATCACTGACACTACATCACTCACAGGGGATAATGGAAATATCGTGAGGTTGGTTTTAAACACCTCAGGACATTTTAGCAAATAACTTTTACTAGAAGGAGCTAAATCACACAATTAAAAAGGCAGGTGAGTCATACTGGGTTGAATGCCAATTAGCAGTATATGTCAGTTCTAAAACGTCAGTCAACACTCTCACATGGGAGTTTTCATAGCAGTATGAGACAGAGGATAGAGTTGCAGAAATGTAATGTCTGAATATGAAATGCACTGAAACACTGTTAATAATGCAAACAATTGCAAAAATGAGCATTAGTAAACACAACCAATTGTCACAAGGTGTGGGGATGGTTTAAGACTTAATGAGATACCACAAAACAACAACAACTAACACATAATTAGTAAGCATGTCTCTGATCCAGTCACAGCAAAATTGTTGGCTTCACAAAGCTGAATTTGTAGGAGAGATTCTATTTGAAAACGTATTAATCTGATGGGTTTTGTGTTTTGAGATGCCCAAAGGATGTGTTTATCATACAGTGGCCCTTATATGTCAGATATATAAATCATTGCAGGTTTGTCTGCCCTTAACAGAGTATAAACTACTTTTCATCCAGTTCCTGAAACTGTTGTACAACACCAAAAGAGTGGAGAATTTAGCACAATTGTGCACTAATGGTGCTGGTGTGCTAATGCTTAATTTACTGTACAACATTTATATAATTTATTTAGTGAAAAAGGAAGTGAAACAATGAAATAAAAGCAGTCAGCAGCTTATGAGTCAAAGGTTATGCTCTTAGGTGCCTCTTAAATAGTGTTACAGTTGTAATAACTGAGAAGAATAAAATGTCAAATTAAAATTGTATAAGACAGAAAAATGTGATTGTGGAGTGTGATTATTTTTCTAAACCATTATTTTTAAAGGCTAAATTATTGCAATGTATGACAGAGCAGGTATTGCACTAGGTGAGCTATTTTATATTTTTTGGGGTTAGTTTTTTTGGTATTCATTATGTTTAAATCGAACATTAATTATGTTCTATTATATTTCTGTTATTTTCTATTGCTACTCTGGCATTGAGTGTATTTATCATAATTCAGTTTATTTGACAGCATGTCATTTTTTTCTGGTGTGCAAGTGTTGTGCTCATATTTACACAAAATAAATGTATTCCTACAAGATGTGTTTTGATTCTCAAAATGTGAAATAGATTAATAAAAATCTGAAATTGCTGATTTTATATTCAGATTTAACCATACATGGCTTGGATGAATAAGAGCCCATGCCTGTTACTGATGTACATAAAGGAAGGGAAGCCATGCTTTTGGAGTGTTTAGGCTTAGTAGTGATCTTACTTTGTATGGTCACATGTGGGGCATGAAGCTGTTGCACAAGACCTGGTGCATACTATGGTGCAAACATTACTCCTTCATTATTGTGATGTCATTATGCACACTGCTCAAGATACAAAGGGTGGTTTCATTAGCAAAACATCCTCCTTACCTAAATTAAGCAAGGCAGAGTATGCAGTAGATTTCCATCTCACACACTTCTGTTCTTGTAGTTTTACACTGCATGCAATTCAGGAACAAAATATTTGATGGTCATAAGGATCTTCCATAAATTTATACCCAGTGATTAGTTAAGTATGCAGAGATTAATGAAAGTTATATTATTGTATGGCTAACATTCTAAAGCACTATTATGGAGCTAAAACCCTTTGGATTAAAACTTATCAGCACATTAATTTCATATAAGATATAATTTTCTGCTCAAATATTTTTAGTCCAAGTATAAGTAATCCTGCTCCTGGAATACCACCCTGCTGCAGGATTTAGTTATAGCTCTACTTTAACACCACCATATGTAATATTCAGAGCCTTCCCCTGTATTTTAATGAACAGAGGGGGTTGTAGCACAATATGATCAGTATGTGATGAAAATGGCTGGGTGGGCTAACAGGTAAGTATATTTTAAGCAAACCTTTTCTTGTTGTCTACAGCCACAAACATAGCCATTATAGCCATCCAAACAAGTAAATTGTACAGCACAACTCTCATTAGTAACCAAGCTCAGCAGTGTAGGCCTTACAAATGCCCAGCATTTATTACAACAGGTAATCACTCAGACTTCACAGTTCACAATTTTAGCGACATTTAAACAAGTGGACATTTTTACTCAGACAAATCAGCTTTTGTACATGGAAATCAGCGCTGGTGCACTAATACTTAATTTACATTTCTTTTACATAATTTGTGTGGATGTGTTGAAAGAGAGCTCTGGCTTATGAGCCAAAGGTTGTGCTCTTGGCTGGAGCTCAAACCAATTCATTGTGTTAAAACTGACAATGACCTGAAATAATGAAATGTAAAATTGACAATGTTTCATTTAATATAGTAGAATGTTGTGATTGTGAAATATGATTACTGAAACATGTTGGCCAGTTTTAACTGTAAATGTATACAAATTATATTGACAGCTAATTGATTCATAGGACAATAATAAATAAATACATAGCATGAATGATTATGAGCAGTGGTTGCTTGCCAATAGAGGGCACTACCCTCAATGGGGGATTTTTTAAACATTAAAAATGAATAATACCTAAGTATTTTAATAATGTATGTACTAAACATGCACAATAACTTGTAATAATATATTGGGGAAAATTCTTTCTCTCTACTGAGGTGACAGAAATATCACCCAGTCAGAGAAACAGCAGCATCTGACTTTACTGACATGCAATACATGGCGGTCGAAATGTCTAATATTTAGTCTTAGTAGTGTTTCTATTAATTTTATTGTATATGTTTCTGAATCAGACTCAGTTGCTAATCTAATGATAGATACTGTACTTTATATTTCTGAATGTTTGCATGCGAGTAATGACAGTTTTCATTAACAATTAGTTTGCTGATTTTTTAAACAGTTACTGACTTTTTTCACAAAGCTTTGCTGTCCTGCAGTTTGTGTTAAATAATATTGAGATGGTTGTGGAAAGTGACTGAATATGGCTCAAACAGCCCCACCCAGAATACTTTTCATCAGCTGCCACTGGTTAAAATCATGGAAAAGTGTTTTTGATGTGTTGATTAATTTGCATCTGGATTGGAATGTTTAACTAGAAAATGTTCTATGCTTCTTTTCTGTTTGAGTTGCTCCAATTATTTTTACTAATCACTTTTGACCGTATAAGTAAAAAGTTGCAACGTTTTTTTAAAGTTAGACATGAAAGAGTTAATAATTAATTAACTTTAACTTTATTTGAAAATTTTCTTAACTTTAATTTTGATAATTTCCCTGCTCAACACACCAAGTTCACTTCATCTGTTAATTTTCAGGATTAGTCTGTGTGTCTGAGCTGGGAGTTTACAAAACTGTGATGAACAGCTTTCTAAAGAAAAAAGAATCAATTACATCTCACAGCATTGCAGTATATTAATTTTCTCAGTAACATTAGTCTGGATCTGTGAAGCAAATGGCATGAATACCTGAGCAGTAGTAAAACTACATGTTACCTGACTGGACATTGTGATATAAACTCACCACAGGAACATCTGCTTTCTGTATTATAAAATATGGTTTATGGATATGAAAGCAATAAAAAGCAGGACAGGAATAATATTGATGCCTTTGAACTCTGGTGTTGGGGAAGACTTTTGAGAGAACCCTAGACAGCAAAGAAAACAAATAAATGGATCCTTGACCAAATCACACTTCAACTTTCACCAGAAGCCTAGATAATCAAACTGAAGATTTCTTATTTTGAACCAGTTTGATTTGTTAGGCTTGGAAAAGTTGAAGGTAAAAGATGAAGAGGACAGTCAGCAACACATGGATGGATACAATTAGAGGATTCATGAATGAGCCTGAAAACCCAAGCAGAAGACTTTCTGGAGAAACACTACTTGCATGGCCACTAGGAGTCAGAATAGACTTGATGGCATTTAGCAACACAGCAATACCCAAATCCAGTAAACTCTACATGTTAACAGTGTCTTTTGCTTGGATACTAAAAAAATAGACAGCTTAAGCCCGACTTAACTCTACTGATGTTTTGTAAAATAATGTGTTGTGTAATGTACACTCTGCCAAACTAAGGATGCAGTTGGAGTTGGAATGACATCAAAATGCATCATTCTTACAATTAGTTTGTATGGAGTTGGCAGGCAAAATCAATACATTTAGGTTTCATTAGTTATTTAGAACTTATTTATGGATAGAAAACTCTTGTTCAGCTGCCACTGTAAAACAAATGTCTAAATGTAAGCAACTTTTTGTGTTCTGTAGTAAAACTGACACTTTGAAAGTGCAGTAATAATGTTAATTGGTTTTTCGTTCTGTTATGTACAGTATGCCAGAGGCAAAGATATTTTAAATGGTGAGATTTAAAGATTTATGGGACTGAAAGAGACTGCATTCTAGAATTCTGCTTAGTAATGTCATCTGAGTCAACTATGTAAAAAGTGCTCAGCTAAGCATAGTTTTATTTATTTTTTTAATGGCAATATAATTAAACTCAGCTGAGTACAATCTCTCTAATAAGGATGTCTGAAGAGTGCAGAAGTAATTAGTGTATTTAACAGTATCTGCATGGGTGCTTTGCACTGAACAAAATGTTAAGTTTAAGGTGGTTGTTGCTGTCAGAACATAATGTACAGTACTGTGAAAATGTCTTAAGCAGCTAAACAGTGTTTTAAACCAGTATATTTGTAGAGTTTTTTTAGCTGTGAAAATCTCATTAGAATATCTTGTGATGTTTGGTTCTAGATGTTCTCTTCAGTGCTTCTTAGCCATGGCATGGACTTATTAAATTTTTTCAACAGCACATTTGATTTAACATAATGAACTAATCATTCACACATACCACATATAAAAAAATAGAAAAAAATGAAAAAATAATTAATAATGTATATTTATGTTCATAATTTTATTAAAAAAGATAAATGGTCATATTTTATATTATTTACATGTAAAGTCACATTTCAAGCCATTATTTTGTTTAATGCATTACTTATTTTACAGGTAATGAATCAAAAATATATGACAGTTTAGTCAAGTAACTTTTTCATTTCATAATACTGGGCTGACATGAGGAGAGGTTTGGAAAGAGTTAAATTAACACATTGGCACACAAAGCATCACTACTTATACAATACTTATAGTATCTAATATCATTATTTTTCTGAGTAAATAAATGCTTTCTGTAATTTACTCATGTGCCTTAAAACATTTGCACAATGTTTTTTTTTCAAGCATTTTGGTCTATTTCTATTGGTACACATTGCACAGAGCAGAAAGCATTTTTAAATAGCATCATACAAAAATGTTACAGTAACAATATAATGCACAATTTTATAAGCAGATTGCTTTTGTAATACACAACTATTGCATGTCCAGTGTCCTTGGCACAAAATCTTAAAAAGTGCATGTGTGCCTTAAGGGAGGCATAATCGCACACCTCCATCATGATGCCTTAAAACTCATCTCTCATTGTGTAAAGGTGGCGACAGACTTATCATCCACAGCTACTCTGATACTGCAGGTTTGTGAACCCAGCTCTGATCCCAATACAAAACCTTTTGAAATATATCAAGCCCAGGGGGAAATGAGAGCCCAAACAGGGACCTAATCACTGTCTACTCGAGGGAGGATATAAAATGGAAAGGAAAATCCAATTTTGCCCTATTTCGTCTCTGAGGTTACTGCTACCCAAATAAATCATTTGTTGAAGCTTGAAAGGAAGAAGAAGCCTTGAAGCTCATTTGAAATGTAATTATATCAGTCCTTTCACAAACATACACTACACCTGGCCTGTCTACGAGGCCAGGAAGAGTCCTGTTCTGTGTGAATACAGTAGATCTGTTCTCTTTCATTGGGTTTTATGGCTCTGGAGGCATGTGCAGTCTGAAATATATAAAATCTGAGTATGGAGCGAATATTAGAAGAAAATTTGATGCTGTCACTGGCACATTTTTAATGCAAAACCTGCTTGCACTGACATGTATTTTCTGGGACATCCCAAGAGTATATTAATAATGCACACATGTATGTCATAAGTCAGAAAAGTAAGCACAGATGCAATGATTTTGTTGTCTGTCTGAGCTACTCACATGTCATTTGAGGTAAGGTGCTCATTAGTGCCTGACAGATATTTTCATGATGTTTTAAAGTTGAAATATAATGTAAAATGGAAGGCATCACTGCAAATGTTCACCTGTCAATGGGTATGTCCAATTTACAAATTCTCTGATGTTGTTTAAAAGTGCAATAAGTGATTTTAATCCAATATTTTTCTAAGATTCAGCTAATATCTCCTGACAGTCTCTGTACAAGAGCATGAATGCCCTTGTTGCTGATTGGCTAGAATAGTGTTTAGGAGAACACTTTGGGGAGGTTTTCTAAAGAAGATCTGAACAGATGGATGTATTTGTTTTGCTCTTAACAAATGCCAACAATAATTTTCCAGTGTTGCTTACTGTACCTTTAATGCATGAGTAACAAACCTTGAAATAATACATTCACAGACACAGGAAGCAATTTAAATCCAGTAAGATGTTTTTTTTTTGTGCAAGGCCATAGAATCAAAGAATATTTCAATGGCGGAGAAATGTCCAAGATTTACTGACTCTTATGGCTTCTTATTCAGCAGCTTCTGGTTCAAATTCTCCTGTTCCACCCAACTGCTGCACCATTTAAGGCGGAACAAGAAACTCGCTTCAGCTTCACCAAGAGTTGTAATACATGAGGAGACTACTATAGAAAGTTAACCTGTAATGTTACAGAAATAATATTCCCAGAATGTTTGGAAAACATGTGACATAATAATGATTTGCATTACAATGTTTTTCCAATGTTTCTCACAGAACATTGCCAGTTAGACAAACACTGATGTTATGACAACATTTGAAGTAACATATGGCAAGCCGTTTTACAAGTCCTAATTCAGTTTTTACTAGTAAGAACTCTAATTCAAGATCTCTCTAATGTAGTTTTCACTAGTAACAACTCCCATTTCAGATATCAATTATGACATTTTTACTAGTAAGAATAGAGACTTACATATCCATAATTCAATTCTGACTAGTCACATTGCCAGGTGGACATATCTGCAATGTCATTCTGACTAGTCATAATTCTCCATTGACTTGCATTGAATTTCACCCTCTCATATCCGTAATACAATTGTTACTAGTAAAAACTCCAATTAGAGATATCTGCAATTATATGTTTACTAGTACAAATATAATTTCAGATATCTACAATGCAATTATTACTAGTAACAAGTACAGGTCCATATATCCATCATTGAATTCTGACTAGTATAAATGTGAATTCAAGAGCTCTCCAATTAAGTTTTTACTAGTAAAAATATGAATTAGAGATATGTAAGGTTTCAGAGCTCTAAAATGTACTTTTAGATATCTACAATTCTGACTAGAAAGAATTACATTATTGATATCTAAAATTAGAATTATTACTAGTAAGAATTACATTCTTGATCTCTGCAATGCCTTTTTGTACTAGTAAAAATGAAATTGTAGATATCTGTAACTATATTTTTACCAGTAAAATTTAAAATAGAACTAGTAATAACTTTGATTGTGATATCATCAATTACAGTTCTCACTAGTCATAATAGTTTTGCAGATATCTCTAATTATTGTATGGAGCTCTAAAATATAGATTAAGAGATCTACAATTTGGATTTTTACTAGTCAGAATTAGGTTTTAGAGCTCTCTATTCATGGAGGGTTTATTATGCATTTGCATCTTATGCATATTGATGTCAGGTACACAGAGGCGGGAAAAGGCTGAGTGCTGGTGAGAGGTCATGGAGGGAGACATTTCTGACCCTTTCAGCAGGGTTCTAAATGCTGTAACATTTGTTAGAGAACAGTTAGAACGCTCTTGGAACACCAACATTTTATTGGCGATGAGAAAGTTATTCAAAGTGTATCTTGTCGCTAGACTAAAGGGCAATAACTGGTGTTCTGTGGCTTGATCTTTGCCTAGTATAATGGCGTAAAAGCACAGTTCAGTAAAGGTTTTGGCCGTGGTTGTCTTCAGTCAGTACGTCAAACCAAGACAACTGTTGTGGAAGAGCGGAATTCTCAATATCCACATATCTTTACCACAATACTCAAGCTTGGCATGCTGTACAGGGCCCAGCTCATAAGACAACTAGTGCTAGCTTACATTTTCGAATTTAGCTGCATGCTGGTGATTCCCACCGGCCGTGATAACCATCCGTTGCTCTATAAGGCTTTCAAGAAGTTCTCTGTATGTGTGCATGGTGGCTTCTGAAATTCGCTGGACATTACTGATTAAAGAACCACTCTCTTATCATAGGTAGTACAGCAATCTCACAGAAAATCATTTTATTCTCAGAACTTTGCATCTTATCGTGCATATAACTGCTAACGCCTCCATTAAACAAGAGGTAAACTAAAAGTCTAAAATAAGTTAACTAACTAGCAGTGATGCAGCAATTCACCCTGCTAAACAACAGAGACAAAATTATTTAAAGCAAACAAAAAAGTAACACCCACCCTCAAAAGAAAAAAAAAACCGAGCCAGTATATTATTTTATATATTATAAAATAAATTTTGACAAACTATGAATGACTCTTATATTAAAATGTAGTCTAAAGAACACGCCAGAAGGGCTGGAGAAGCATGCTGTAGGTATAAATTAGCATGTCTTGAATATAAGTTTTGACTGGTAAGAATTGATTTGTAGAGCTCTCAAACTGCATTTATTACTAGTCACAACACATTTTTACTAGTAATAATTATTTTTGAATGAGTAACTTGCCATATAAAAATATATATTTTTTCTAGTAAAAACAGAATTTTTAATAGTGAGAACTGAATTATAGATATCTATAATTCTCATTTTTACTAGTCAGAATTTCATTTTTACTATAGTAACAATTAGAGTTCTTACTAGTAAAAACTGAATTAGGACTTGTATCGCTGGTGTTATTTTAGGCTAAAACGGCTTGCCATAGTAACATTCCTAAAAATAAAAAAATTACAACATTGATACAAATGGCATCGTACTAACTCATCATTTAAACAATGTGGATTAATGTTTTCCAAATTAATTAATTAATTAATTAATCCATAATTTCCCTGAAGGAACCACCTAAAGTGATCAATAAAAGTACTTACTATCTATCTATCTATCTATCTATCTATCTATCTATCTATCTATCTATCTATCTATCTATCTATCTATCTATCTATCTA
>BRDA01067279.1:0-11960 GCA_036984385.1 Crenuchus spilurus | reverse complement strand
AGATAGATAGATAGATAGATAGATAGATAGATAGATAGATAGATAGATAGATAGATAGATAGATAGATCTGGGGAGAGAGAGAGAGAGAGAGAGAGAGGTGGATGGATGGAAGGATAGATAGATAGATAGATAGATAGATAGATAGATAGATAGATAGATAGATAGGGGATGGAGAGAGAGAGAGGTGGATACGACAACCGCGGACGTTGTGCAGAGGCTTTTTTCGCCATGTTGTACACATGGAAGCTGGGTGAACTCCAAGGCAACAACGCCTGTGATTGGTCATTAAAAGAGGCGTGCCATAAAAACAAACGTTGGACGTTGTCGAAGACTGCCTGGCAGAGCAAGTACAGCAAAAACAGTTCTTCATCCTCCTCTTCCTCCTCCTTAATATTTCACACATCACAATATCAGAGCCGGTTCTCTGCTCTAGCCAGACCGCAAAAGGTGATCGTCTCAACTGATCACCCATCACCACCTATATATAAAAACACAGTGGTGGAGGATGCAGTTCCTTTATAAACAGCCTAGCTAAGTAGAGGCCATTAGAACAGGGCTCTCTGTTAATTACTAATGTTATATTGATCATTTGTCAGTATATGGCACTTGTATGACCTACTTCTTTTAATTCCCCCTTTATTGATAGGGTTGGGCTGTGCATGTGGTTGCACTGATTCATTATTATTGGGCTAATGTTATGTTTGTGGGTGCACATTAACATGAACAGGTTCTATTAAATCTATGTTTCCTCAAAGACCATAAATGGATTCTTCCTGTCATTTATGGTAGTTCCTGAAAAAAGCCATCACATTCTTTGAAGAATGCACACACACCCTACTCCACCTGCCCAGCAGATCCCCCAGTGTGTTTAGTCTGATCCAGCTGCTTGCTTTGGGAGAATCTCCAGAGATGAGGAAGCAGATACACCACTGCACAGAAAACACACACATACGACTGCTTTGATGCAACACCTTTTATGGTACAGAAAGGGAGTCACGCCAAGCTGAAAACTACAAATTTACTTTATTAAAATGTGTGTATCATTTTCTCATGAATTAATATTGCAATTTAAGCTTACATAATTTTGGCAATGAGAAAATACATGTCCATGAATCATAGTTCATTTATTAAGATATGATAATCTATTTAATTCAACACCTGAAATCAATGAGAAGATAAATCTAAAATATGTGTCACAGCAATGACTAAATTACTTTCCTATCAAAAATGACCAAACTACATTTCTATAAAAAAATAATCCCACTACTTTCCTATAAAAATGACCAGACTACACTTCTATCAAAAATAATCCCACTACTTTCCTATAAAAAATGACCAAATTACACTTCTATCAAAATAATCCCATTACTTTCTTATAAAAAATGACCAGACTACACTTCTATCAAAATAATCCCACTACTTTCCTATAAAAAAATGACCAAATTACACTTCTATCAAAAATAATCCTACTACTTTCCTATAAAAAATGACCAAATTACACTTATATCAAAATAATCCCACTACTTTCCTATAAAAAAATGACCAAATTACACTTCTATCAAAAATAATCCCACTACTTTCCTATAAAAAAATGACCAAATTACACTTCTATCAAAAATAATCCTACTACTTTCCTATAAAAAATGACCAGACTACACTTCTATCAAAATAATCCCACTACTTTCCTATAAAAAAATTACCAAATTACACTTCTATCAAAAATAATCCTACTACTTTCCTATAAAAAATGACCAAATTACACTTCTATCAAAATAATCCCACTACTTTCTTATAAAAAATGACCAGACTACACTTCTATCAAAATAATCCCACTACTTTCATATCAAAAATTACCAAACTACACTTCTATCAAAAATAATCTCACTACTTTCCTATCAAAAATGACCAAACTACATTTCTATCAAAAATAATCCTACTACTTTCCTATAAAAAATGACCAAATTACACTTCTATCAAAATAATCCCACTACTTTCCTATCACAAATTACCAAACTACATTTCTATCAAAAATAATCCCTCTAATTGACTGTCAAAATGACCATACTATAATTCTATTAAAAATAATCCTATTACTTTCCTATTAAAATGACCTGATTACTTTCTTATCAAAAACTTTGTTTTACTTACATTACCTAAATAATCCAATGACTTTCCTATCAAAAATGACCAGACTACTTTTATTATAAAAATTATCTGACTAAAATTTTATTAAAAAATAATCAAAATACTTTCCTATCAAAAATGATCTATATTTTGACCCAAAAATAATTCTACTACTTTTCTCTAAAAAATATCTCATTACTTTTCTATCAAAAGTGATTTCACTATTTTCATATAGGCACATACAGTATTTACATAGTACCTATCAAAAATGAATCCAATACTTTTGTATCAAAAATGACCACATTGGTGTCCTATCAGAAATGATTCCACTACTTTCTTGTATAAAAAAATATCAATATATTAATTCAGTCATAATTGACCTTTATTTTACTCCTGAATGACTGCAGCCTGAGAGAGTTCAACATACAACAACATTATACTACTACTGCCAAGGCCTCAGTACAGCTGACCTGCAGGAGTGAGGAGAGGCGACTGGCATGTTTTTTTGTGTGTGTGTGTGTGTGTGTGTGTGTGTGTGTGTGTGTGTGTGTTTGTGTGTTGGGGAGCTGGAACTCGAGCTGCCACAAGACCGGAAATTGCTAGGGGTGCTAGCAAATCCTCGGCAGAGCAGCCTGTCACTGGAGGATGATGGGGATTGAAACCCTTCACACGGGATTAACACACAGACCAAGTATAGCCTCGACCTGCTGTGGGGTTGTTTTTACTGCCTGAGTGTCTGTGGCCTGCAGGGGTAACAGCTCCAAAAGCAGAGGGCAGGAAAAACTGTCCAAAATGACACCACACACTGTCATACAGTGCACAGAGTGAAATTAGAGGAAGGATCCATTAACATCATGTACATAAATGTACAGCATATATTGACTGATGCTGTAAAAGTACTTTTTAATTACTTTGAAAATGAACACTTTTGTGATTGAGATGTGTTAATTTAACACAAATTAATTTAATATAAAGCTCAAGGCTCTGTCCAGTAACTATGAAACTAATGCTTTTAGGTATCAGACCTCCATATATTCCATTTATTAAGGTTCTATATTTATTATAAGTTTGTTTTGTTATTATTGAAGCATATACTGTATGGCCAAAAGTCTTGAGACACCTGCTCATTCACTTATTTCTTCTGAAATCAAAGTTAAAAAGATTTTTAAAAAAGTTTATTCTGCTTCTGTTGGAGTTACTCTCTACTGTCCAGGAAAGGCTTCGGAGCATTGCTGTGAGGATTTGATTGCATTCAGTGACCACTGAATTAAATTAATTAAATGACCACCACCCCACCCCACATGGATGGAGCATCATCATTCCAGAGAACACAGCTCCACAGCTCAATGCTGGGGGAACCTCTAGCCCATGCCTGGCATGAGACATGGTGCCAATAGGTTCATGTTTATCTGCTCCAGTCTTTTGGCAGTACTTCTCTACAGGAACTAGACATGTTGTGTGTGCATTTGTACATCTGTGTCAGCGATGAGTGTTAAAGTAGTTGAATGCATTTAGGTAGGCTGTTTTAGATAGTTCTGCTGGAGTCAATAGCCACACTCTGATATGTCTCATAATCCTTGTGCTCTATAAATCCAAACAGAACTAATTCAATTTTTTGTCTCTTTGCGAGTGAGTGATTGCCCACCGGTCCGGTCCAAGGTTGATGGAAGGCTGACTACTATTCTCTCCATGATGCTTCCCTGGATCAGATGCCCACCAACGACCAGCTACTGTGGCCTGCTCCAGATACCCTACTCTACTGCCTACATTGGATTTCAAATGGACTTTCTGTTCGTTATCATTGCACCCACTATCATCATCATTCCTGTCCCACTACTGTCACCATATCAGCTCACCTGAACTTTACAAGATCATATGATTATGATTCATCACACACTTAGAATTAGCAGACCAGAGGAGGATGGGTCCCCCATGTGAGTCTGGTTCCTCCCAAGGTTTCTTCCTCCAGCTCTGAGGGAGTTTTTCCTTGCCACTGTCGCCGTTGGCTTGCTCACCGGGGATTAGGGATTAATGATTTTATGTCTGTTATTGCAAACCCTGTAAAGCTGCTTTGTGACATCAGTTGTAAAAAGCACTTTATAAATAAAATTTGATTGATTGATTGAATGCATTCATTAGAAGAGGTGTCTACAAACATTTGGACCTATAGTGCATGTTCCAGTGGTCTAGTGTATCAGTTTGATCAGAGTCGTTAGCACCAGTTTATAGACTCTAGTGTAATTATTTATCCAGTTATCCAAGCGAAACATCTACCTGTAAGTTCTTCCGCCTCTAGGCTGGGATTATCTCCAGCATAAGCCAGAGCTGGAGTTACAGACTCAGGTTACTTCTCGTTTCTCTGCAGCTCTCTTCCTGCTGAAGCCTAGGCAGTGATCTGCAGACAGGAAGTGGAGAGGGACAGATTGGTCTCCGGTACCCAGCAGCCCCAAAACAACAGCTGCACTGCACTGCCACAATGAGTGCTCAAGTGAGCCCTTGACCTCAGGACAGGGTGTGCTTGTGCTAAACATCAGTGTGTGTACCCTCTCAAATCTGAAGAAATTAATTTTTTAATCATTTTTTTTTTCATTTTCAATTTTTGACATAATTTGAACAGGACTGTTGCTCTTCACATTGTCTGTAAATTTAATGATGAATGGACCACAAAAAATGGCCCAAAATGACTACAAATCATGTCTGGTTCCATTGACTTCCATTAAAAGACAAGTAGGTTTTTTCCTTCTCCTGTAAAGTTATAACCGTGGACATTTCTGATTAAAATTAAATATTTTAATGATATACTGAGTGAAAATATTAAACTGTCTGGTTGATGTCTGACGTATGAGTGTCCAGCAGACATGACAGAAAGAAAACAGAAAGGCATGAGTATGTTTGAATAGACAAAATAGCAATTTATTAATAACTTATCGTCTCTTTACATTCGTAGGGTTGGAGGGAGCGGCTGTGAAAAGTAAGCTCCTCCCCCCTTCAGAACAGGCCTTCGCTTTGAGGGGTACCAGTGTCCCCTTAAAACCCATTTCAATCGTTCCTCTGACAACAAAATTGCATTTCACAGAATTTCCCTGAAGAGGACAGGCATGTCAATGTCTCCTGCCTTGTCAACGTTTCAGAAACCTCACATCGCTGCGCAAAAACAAGTGTCACTCGCTTCAACCTTCCACCATCCCCACAATAAACAAAAGACAAAAAGTTTCAAGGCGTCCTGGTTCTATATTGAACGTGAGCATGCATCTGCCAAACTTGGTTTTAAGGTATGCCTTGAACACATACAGATACAAGTTTTAGAACAATACTTTCTGAATGTGCCGTTCGCTATAGTTCAATCTATGGAGAACTGAGAGCTGGTGACAGATAAGCTTATGGGGGGATTGCTCTGAGAGGTTAATGCACAACATTACTCCTATGTACAGAAGACCTAAGGCAAGAGAACAAGGTGACTTTCTGAGTGTGGAAGGGTGCATAAGAAAAAGGCTGATAAAGGCTGAATTCATCCATAAAGCAAAAAAAAAGAAATATATTATACATATACACATTTATGATCTCACAAAAACCTAGTCAATTTTTGGCATTTAACTCAGATAATATCGATCAATAATCAGTTTGCTTACATAGTGACAAAAGAGGGAAAAAAGAATGAGTACCTGCTCTTTGGCGACAGGTATACTGTGGCTAGAGCAAGGCTTACCAAAGTCTTTAATATACACATGTATAAACGTTTAAAAAATGACTCCACGCAAATAAATTGGAGTACACTATACTGTGCCATCATCGAGGGTGTTTTTTTGTTATCCCTAAAACAGGCAAGTCTTCACTGAAGACAAGGAGAGCACACCCAAAAAAACGTGAAGGTGCAAGTGCTAGAAAAACAAGATAAAGAGGAAAAAAGAGTCTTTATATAATTGTCCAGTTCCAGTCAAGTCTCTTTGGCACGCCAGCCGTATTGTGCGTGACGTTCCCCATTAAAGTTCTGTCTGCTTTTGACAGTCACATGCTTGGTTACGAAGATATAAAACAGGAACTACCTTACAGAGTCTCAGAGAGATACAGAACTGTGGTGTCTGCTCTGTCTCTTTGTCCCAGTATACAGCAGCTGCCTTTCCGCTTCAGCCAAACCACATGCCGCGTCAGTGGCTACTTACGTCAGCTGTCATCTCAAGCCAACTGTGTCAAAAATGTCAGGAACCCTTCTCAAAAAGAGAAACCCACGTTTCAATATTTGAACACCTTATGAAGCCAGGAGGGGTGTGCCAAGGGTGGGCCGCTCTCACGTGGACTCCAGTGGGTCCAGCTGGAAGACGTTGTGGTTGGTGGGTGTGGTGAAGTAGAGCGGCTGTGTAGGGGCAGAGGAAGTGCGGTTATCGCAGGGGCTCTGAAGGCCCAGTGTGCGCTCAAAGTCCAAGAGCTGACCCATGAAGTTAAAGTTGGGCGAGATGTTGGATTTCTTCATCTTGACAATGTCATAGGCGTCGTTCATGGACAGGTTGAGCTTCTGCATGAGGTAGGCCACGGTCACTGTGACCGAACGGCTGATTCCGGCCAGGCAGTGCACAAGAACGCCACACTTCTGTCCTCGGGCCTCATCTGTACAGGAAAGGAGGGAGAGATCTGATTAATTCCTGTCCTCCATGTACACACACACACACACACACACACTTGACAGAATGAATCCTCAATATGCAGCAGCTATTTGGTGAGAATAGAAAAACAACTCAAACTCAGTTTCCCCTAAATAATACAATTTGCAAGCTTGTGTGGCTGAGGCAAAGCAACCTTATAAATGTGTAATACTACATTAGCCATGCTGCCGAGAGAGAGCTGTGTGTCAGAATTCATTAGACTCCCGGCTCTAACACAAAACCCCCTCATTCAGCAAGCTCTCCAGTGCATGACAGGAGACAGGGCAAAAACAAATCTTCCATTTTCTTTGTGGAATCTGACATGGAAATGGGCTATTATGGCCTATCAAATGATCCTTCCGCTCACCAGGTTACTTGACAATGGCACCATTTGGGCGTGTAAATGTAGAAGTCATGGGGGCACCCTGTCATGGCTAGCAGGATGTCAACATTCCCCTGTAAATGGGTCCCATTGTGTGGAGAACCATTGCTCTGTCCTACATTACTTTCAATGCCGCTTCCTTCCTGTTGAGCTCAAATTACGCCCTCCCCCCCTTCTCCCGTTTCATCATAAGCCTTTGTACCACAATTACACAAGGCTCAGCTAAACTCCTCTGCAAATATAAAGGAACAGTGACACCCAGTATACTCTAACTCCAGTTGGAATTAATTTAAACAAAGTGATGTTTTTGTGACAGAGCGTCAACTCTTAAGGAAGATCACATCTAATGTGAATTGTACAAGTGTAAGTAGCCACATCATAAAGACAACCACTAATATCACACATGAGAGGAAAGGAATGACTGGACAAAGTTGTAAACAACTGCAGGTCTGTGTTAATATGAACAGGACATATCATGAACGAGACAGAAATCCATACAACGTTAACATCTGTTAAATGCTTACCAATAAAGCTGATGGCCTCTGGAAAGAACTGAGAGAGGTTCTGACTCCAGTGATCAGATATTGGGATCTGCTTGTACTTAAACTCTCCAGCGTTCTCGAACAGATTGGGGAGATTGGGGGTAACATTGAGGATGTACTTGATGCCAAACTCTTCCAGGATGTCCAGGTTTGTGGAGTCCTTGGCACAGCCCAGATAGAGGTGCGGCAGAATCTCCACAGGGAAAGACGGCTGCGGGTTGGACAGGGGGCTGCCGTCCGAGTCGGTGGCACTGCTTGGGTCAATGTCCGACTCGATGTCCGAGGAGTCCGAGCTGATCCTCAGGCCTCCCAGGCCCAGAACCTGTGCTGTGGGGGAGCTGCTGCTGGACGAGCCATCGAGGTTCGTCTCACACAGCAAGGGATACTCGGCTTGGAATTTGCTGAAGCCACCTGTTAAAATAAATATTTTAATGAGACAAAAAAGGACATTCACAGTGTCTTCTAAAAATTCCTTAAGGCCTTCTCTAAGAACATAACACAAGGCTTATAACAATTGAGGATATTATTTTAATAAAACCAGAATCATTTATCTCACACAACTAATCTCCAGATCACAACATAGTGTTTGATTAGTAAGACTAAGAATATATGCATCACTGAGGCGAAGATGGTAACATAAGGTTCCAGTAAGAACAGTAAGGTGGTTAGCAATAATAACACTCTTGCATGGTTAGACTAAGTGGTATTAAGGAGAACAAGGTGGCCTAAAATTATTAATAAGTTTTATTTTTAAGGCTTATGATCTTGTTTCGGCTATGAAGCTGAGGAGTGTCATTTGAATTTCTGTATTCCATCTTAAATGGTGCAGCATTTAAGGTGGAATGGGGAAATTTGAATAAGGAGTAACATTGTGTAGTGTATATATATATATATATATATATTTATATATAAACTGTTATGACACATTTCCATTGGTTTACAAAACAGTGTTTTTGGACACTAGTATGATGGTACATTTTTGTTCATTATATATCTAATATATATAATATTTTAGTGTAGCTCAGCTTGTAAACTGTTGCATGCAAATCATTTTCTCTGTTCCATATATTGTGAAAACACTGAAGTATCGCGATATGACATTTTAAGCCATATCGTCCAGCTCTAGCACAGTCAGAAGTCACAGACGTACCTTCGAGGTAGAAAGCTCTGCAGCCCTCGTCTTTCATTCTCCGGAGCAGCAAGCCGAGCACGGAGCCGCCGTCCACGTTCTCGTTCCAGTCCCGGCTGTACTCGTCGTACAGCACCACCGTGTCCGTCTTGCACCTCCGCGCGAACCTTTCGCGGTCCTCGCCGCTGGAGAGCAGAGACTTGACGGGCAGGTTGCCCTTCTTGAGGCGCCGGAGCATGAGGCTCGGGATGGCCACGTTGATCGCCGTCTCGACGTGCGACGAGTCGTAGAGCTCCCGCGCTCGGCAGTCCATCACGAGCAGCCCGTCGCGCCGCGTCTCGAGCTGCTCCCTCAGCCACTCCGCGCTCTTACTGATCGCCATCGCCGAATCGAGCTGAACGGGTCTGAACTTATCGAGCATTAGGGTCAGAAATCAGAGATACCGCTTCACCTCCGTACACCTTAAAACGCCGTGATAGCGCGAGGGATCCGCGAGGCCCCGAACATGAAACACACAGCAGACTCTTACAAAGATGGAGGACGAGCGTGTCGTTGTGTCTTGTTTTCCCTCGTTAAGGAGTCGAGCCCGCGCTCGCTCCGCTCCAGTCCATTCATGCGAGTGCGCCAGAGAACGCGTGCGCGTTTATCAATGGCTCGAGCGCCAGCCAGTGAGTGAAGCCACAGCGGCTGACGTTGCCTTCCGTTATATAATGCCGTCTCTCGTTTCGAACTTAATGTCCAGACGAGCGGGTCGGTCATTCAGAAGAACCCAGAGTCCGTCCCGTTTCCCGTGTTTGGGTTCGGGGTCTGTGTTTGTCGTTGTGGTCGCGAGAATTGGAGCCTCAGAGCGCCGCTCAGAGAACAGTGGCGTCGCGTTGTGCAGCGCGCGGAGTGTGAATGGATCGAGGGGATCGAGGGGCGTTTCGTTTCAATGGCCGCATTCTACACGCGTCGACCAATGGGAGGCCGCTGAACACTGGTCGCCTCGGCAACGAGGCCGGATGGAACAGGCCGCGTCGATGAATTGTTAATGAGTTTGTCATTCACAAAAACGGAAAGGAATTTCCGCTCCGGATCCGAACGACTGCAAACAAACACACAGAGAGAGAGAGAGAGAGAGAGAGAGAGAGAAAGAGAGAGAGAAAGAGATATTCAGGGGCTTTGGCTCTCAGGGCAGTTTAAATGGAGCTTGATGTATTGAGTCCATGTGCTACAAATCTACAAGTAAATAAATAAGTAAACACGTAATAATGTACACGTGGTAAAATGCAAATAAACAAATTTTTTTAACTCCCACCAATATGCATTTTTATGTTTCTTATCTTTTTTGCTATTATCATTTATTTGTTAATTTATTGTTTGTTTATTTACTTTATGTATATATGGTTGCCCATTGGGTGTTATAGTATCTTTTATATGTGTATTGTATATGTATATAACAATTAATAATCATAAATAACAATGTAACTGGTGCACCATCTCAGGTGGAAGTGGGTCTCTAATATTTCCAATAACAAATAATCAGCCAGTGATAAGTAACGAATAATTATAATAATTATGAATATTTGTTACAACTTAATTACATGAAACTGCACATCAAGCTTTTGCAAGTACCCCCCCCCCCCAATGAATAAATAGGTTTTACTAGATTGTGTGTGAAGTTTCAGATGATGACTCCATGTGTGATCAGCAGGACTGTGTCCTGTCTAATGGTCCAATAAACACATTAGAAGAACCATCAACTACAGTTAAGCACTCACACTCAGTCAGAACTTGTAGTCACACTCCAGCCTTTGTTTTTTTCATTATGATTGTAAGGGGGTAACGACTATTAGAGGGAAACAAGTTATTATTTAATGCCAAATCATTAGCTGTCTGTTTGAGGTGACCTCACTTCTAATCTTTACTACCCAATCTGCAATGCCTGCTCAACAGTTATGATGGAACGGTTGAAGATAAAAGAGGAAAATGACCAGCAACAAGATAATTGGATACAATTCATGGAGTCATGACAAGTCACTGATCAGAACCTGAAGGAACCAGAACACATGATTTTCTGTAGAAAATATTTCCATGTATCCATTCTGTAGAAAATATTGATATATCCATGTGGTTGCCAGGAGTTGAATGCACTTAAATATAATAATAATAGAGTTGACTGAACAGCTGTGAGATACAAGGCTAACATTCCAACAATACAAGAATAAAAAATTGAAGTTAAGCATTTTTTTAAAATTATATTTCTAAGTTTTTGCCCATTTTTATCCCTTTCCCAATGTAGTAGTAGCCAATTAGCCCATCCCCTCCTTTAGGACTCTCCCCATCACTTTGCACTGTCCCTGACTCTAGGAAGGTAAAGACAAGCACAAGCCTCCTCTATTGTGTGTGATACGACCACCACCTCTTTTCAAACTACCGCTGATACACCGTCACTGTGGAGCCAACATGCTCAGAGGAAAGCGCAGGATTCACAGCTCTGAATAGATCAATCAGTAGATGCCTGAGTCAGCGGACATTGCAATGTGAAAGTGACAGGAAGAGAGCACCATCTACCCGCCCAGAGAGAGCATGGCCAATTTTTGCTCTTTTTGACCCTGACTGTTGATGGCAAACAGCAGGACCGTGATTCAAACTCACTATCCTCTGGTCATAGTGTCAGCATCTTAGCCTGCTGAGCCACTCAGGGCTCCCCTAAGTTAAGCATTTTAAAGCATGAAAGCATTCAGGATGAAGAATATTTTGCTACCACATCTGTTGCAAGGCTTTAAACTAGATATATCACATTTCTATCATGAGTAAGCTAGTATAAGCATTTAGCATATGTGTTTACACTTTGCCAAACTTAATTTTCTTTAAACTGTGATTTTCATTAAAGCACTCAAACTCTCAGAAGCTCTTATTGGGCTGAGATTTAAAATGACTTTGTGAGCAAGTGGAAGTCTTTCAGTGTAACTCATGCTGTGATTACAATCAGTTCACCAGCAGCTTAACGTTAAGTCTTCCGGTGATATGTGTAAATTATGTAAGTCATAGGTCAGTGTTGGTAATAAGCAGTGTTGGGAATAACGGCGTTAAAAATAACGGCGTTACGTAACGACATCATTTTGTCAGTAACGGGATAAAATAATTAATTACTTTTCCTGTC
>BRDA01067276.1:0-14346 GCA_036984385.1 Crenuchus spilurus | reverse complement strand
GCTAACTGAACCTTCACACTCTGCTCTTACTGGTGCAATGTGACATTAATGAAGATTGGCCACCAGACTGGTCCAATTTAGCCATGAAACCTCAGATGTATATACAGATGTATACTATGTGTCCAAATTGGTTTGTGGACACCAATTATATTGAATGCACTCAGGTACTTTAGACTGCACCCATTACTGACAAACGAGCACAAATGCACACATACATCTTGTCTAGTCACTGTAGAGAAGACATGCCAATAGCATAAGACCCTGTAGAGCAGATAAACATAATCCTATTGGCACTATTTATAATGCCAGGTGATGATGCTCCATCTAATGCTTCTGGTATGAGGTGGGGTGGCGATCATCCAGTATCCTGATCCTGACCTCACTAACTGTCTTGTCACTGAATGCGACCAAATCCTCACAGCAATGCTCCAAAATCTAGTAGAACGCCTGGACAGTAGAGACAGTTACTCCAACAAAAACAGGACAAGGTGGCTTTAATATCCTTGATTTTGGAAGAAACAACAACCAGCTCAGAAACTGTCATAAACTGAGCTGAACTGAGTGAATGCCTCTTTGTAAATGTGGTCATGAGTTCAAACATACTGTTTTCAACATATTAACTGTATGAAATTAGACATTTTTGACTATATAGCACTTCAAACATTTTATTCCAAACATTTTTCCATGACATACGTCATTTAAAGGTCAGGTTGGTGCCTTCAGTCTATTCTAAGAGAGGTCATGAGTAAGCACATGTGTGATTCCCTCTGCAGAGTCTTTATGGGACTCTGATCTTTGTACAGCTGACTCACTGACCACACATCTGGATTTCACTGACCAAGCATGCGACCGGGCTACAGCACACACACACACACACACACACAAATGTGTTTCCATGCTTCAAATGGAGTCTTGTACTAAAGAATTCGCTCATCTATCACCCAGGGCATACAAAACAGTGTCTAATTGCTGTTCACCCATCACAGTGAACCAAAGGCCAGAACCTTCACCCACCCACCCACATACAGATTAATTACAGACATGCTTTAAGAAGGCACAGTCTCATTAGGACCAGACACATTCACTTCCTGCATTCCAGCAGCCTCTGTGGATGATCACACTCTTGTGTTACTCAGTGAGACATACAGTGGCCCAGTCGAGACGTAGCTGACAGCAGATCGTGCTGAGGAGCATGAGGACACTGCCTGTCAGATCACCTTAAGGCACATTTAATACAGCTCTGTACAGAAGAATGGCTAAGAGGGCAGTAGCTATAAAACCTGTGCTACAGTAACTCTCACTGGTGTGACCTGAAGTAGAAAAGTCTGTGTGTATGTCTGTCTCACCCGCACAGAAACCTCCAGTGTTTCAGGAATCTGCAGGTACTCGGGGTCCACAGTGGGCCATGGCTGCTGCAGCACATCTCCATTTCCAGAGAGTGAAGAAGTGAGAGGATTCTTTACATGAGAAAGCCCTGAGGGAGAGAAGAAGAGAGGGAGGAAAAAGAGAGAGAGAGAATATATATCACCTGGTATCTGAACGTTAGAGAGAGAGAGACACCTCGGTGTCACTGCTGGAGTGAAAATAGTGCACCAACCAAAACTAGTCAGCCAACAACGTCCTGTGACCACCAATGAAGGACTAGAGGATGATCAGCACACACTGTGCAGCACCAAAGGAGCTGTATTTATATGTATTTGTTCCCTGTAGACATGAACTTGTGTGTTATTTCACTCAGAAAATCAACAAAATGTGAAATTTCATCGACAGAATATACAATGATCCGCCACAACATTAAAACCTCTGAGAGGTGAAGAGAATAAAATCGATTATCTTGTTACAATGCAACCGGTCACTAAGTGAGATATATTAGAGAGCAAGTGACTGGTTAGTGCTGCAAGAACTGATGGCAGTGTGTGTATATGTCTGTCTGTATATGCCTGTATGTCCGTCTGTCAGTGTATGTGTGTCCATCTGCGTGTGTGTCCGGCTGTCTGCGTGTGTGTCTGTCTGTCTGCCTGTGTGCCCGGCTGTCTGCCTGTGTGCGTGTGTGTGTCTGTCCGTGTCCATCTGTCTGTGTGTGTGTTCATCTGTCCGTCTGCGTGTCTGTCCGCGTGTCCGTCTGTCTGTGTGTCCGTCCCTGTATGTCTGTACGTTTGTGCGTCCGTTTGTCTGTGTGTGTCTGTCCGTCTGTATGTGCCCGTCTGCCTGTGTGTGTGTTCATCTGTCTGTGTGTGTGTGTGTTCATCTGTCTGTGTGTTCAGCTACCTGTGTTCATCTACCTGTGTGTGTGTCCGTCTGTCTGTGTGTATGCCTGTCTGTCTGTCCGTCCCTGTATGTCTGTACGTCTGTCTGTGTGTCCGTTTGTCTGTGTGTCCGTCTGCCTGTGTGTGTGTGTTTATCTGTCTGTGTGTTCATCTGCCTGTGTGTGTCCGTCTGTCTGCGTGTATTTCTGTCTGTCTGTCCGTGTGTTTGTGTGTGCATGTATGTCGGTCTGTGTGTGTTGGTCTGTCAGACAGAGACAGAGAGAATAGGGTCTTGGCCTGTGGTTTAGTTTATACAGTAAGTAAAAACACAGGGGTTCATTGGCAAGAACGTATCTCCTGGGACGTGGTAAAATTAGCAATTTAGCAATTTCTGTTTGACCCACACATGCCTCCAGGAAGGATGTGTGTTTCCGTTAGGCCTTTGTGTTAGTGTGTGTGTGTTTGCATGTTAGGGGGAAAAGACAGCTGGAATGTCAGAGAGGTCTTGCTCACACTGTGTTCCTGGTGTTTAGTCCTTTTTTTTTTTTTTTGAAACACAACCATATTAACATACATTAATACACAAATACACACAAGTGCTCACCCTCCATAAACGTCACATCTCATATTACAAACTCTCAATGTGGTCATCAGTTTGAGAATGAGGATGCACCCATTCATAATCTCAGCTATTCTTAAGGTCTGTCTGCGCAGCAGATCTGACTGGTGTGTGTGCATGACAATAGCTGGATGTGATTGAGTTCTGGACAGTTGCTTCCTTTGTTTCTTCCCCTGTTTCCCCAGAACTCTTTACTCTTGACCAACACATTTTCACTTTTAAATGGAGTGAGTTGTTTCTGTGCCAATCACACACTTTCCTTTTTTAATATTATTGTTTAGTTGTTACAAGTCCACCACCAAAGTGAGGGAATTCTTGGAAATTGTGGAATACAGTGAGATACAAGTGAAGAAGTGGGATAATAGAGAAAATGTATGAGAATGCTGCATATGGAATACATATATCCTCTTGCACACAGGATATTTCTATTGGAACAATGGAACAAAGGAAACACACTCTCATATATATTATCGCACTGTGTGGATGTATTGACAACATTGCTGGGGGTTCTATTGCATTTGCACAGCACTGGAAAGTTATGTTTTGTAGATTTGTATCAAAAATCAACAAATATTCTAGAAGCTAGAAGAAACCCATACTTCACCTGACTGTCCCTTTGCAAACACTTACAGACAACCAAAATAGTGTCCACATACCTGCCCACAGCTCTGAGGCCAGGTGAGGGGCCATTGGAGCAGCCATCACACAGAGAGAGGCCAGGGCCTGCTCAAACTCCACACTGTGCAGTACCACCCGATGTGATGTATGCTGCAGAAGATTAAAGACAGAAATAGAGATTATAATGAAAAAGCTGAATTGCAAATGAATCACACGGGCTTTATGAAATTGAAATTTATAGTACAGCTAAATAGGGAACTATGGGATGTAGAATTAGGCCAATATAACAAATGTGGCAGTCTAAAACTGAAATCCCACAGAAGTAGAGATCACCTCGGGAAGAAGTCATGATGTATAATGTTTTCTGGATGCTCTTTCACAGACCTACCTGTTAGGTCGATGACCCCCTCCCCCCAAAAACAAGCTAAAACCTAAGAAATTCAGACATGCTCCAATATTCAGATTTTTGTAAAATACTTCAATATTACTTGTTACAATGCAAAATGTGAACAATATATTACCAACAAAATAATCAATTCACACCAACATTTGAGTTCAGTGTGGATTTAAAACTGTATAGGATGTTTGAAGGTTCATGTCAGACTCACTGAGAGTGTATTGGTCAGTCCCATCAACCGTGAGATTGCTGCATTCAACAGGAAGTCTTCCGTGAAGTGCATGGTGACCTGACAAACACAGCATATTAGTGCAATTCAACACAGTCTCTTGTATTGCCTACCTTTTGTGATGTTCCACCTCTTTATTTATTAAATGACTTGCATCTACACTCATTGTCCATTTTACCAGCTCCACTGACCATTTTTACAATTATAATTACAGACTATAGTCCATCTGTTTCTCTGTATACTCTGTTAGCATCCTTTCATGCTGTTGTTCAGTGGTCAGGACCACCATTCTAAGCAATGCAGTGACACTGATGTGGTGGCACTGTGTTAGTGTGTGTTGTGCTGGTATGACTGGGTCAGACACAGTAGAGCTGCTGGAGACTTTAAACACTATGTGAGGTCACTGTCCACTCTATTAGACACACCTACTTTGTTGGTCCACCTTGTAGATGTAAAGTCAGAGACAGCAGCTCATCTGTTGCTGCACAGTTTGTGTTGGTCCTCTAGTCCTTCATTGGTGGTCACATGATGCTGTTGGCTGAATTGTTGTGGTTGGTGCACTATTTTCACGCCAGCAGTGACACTGAGGTGTTTAAAAACATTAGCAGCTCTGCTCTCTGACCCACTTGTACCAGACACACCATCACCACATCAATGTCACTGTAATTGTAGAACTACAAAGTGTGCCTACATGACGAAATGGACAATGAGTGTAGACTGTTTTTGTCATTTTGTCAATCAACGAGTGTAGAATCGACTTCTTTGTTCAAAATTAAAAAGTATAATGGAACATATGGAGATCATAAGCTACTGGTGGGTGGGGGCATAGCACACATAATTCCACTATGCCCTAGTGATGCTCCCCTGCAAGAGATATTTTTGCTATTTTTACTAATGAAAGGGCACAGAGCATGTGAACATTCTTCCTGTAATCCAGCTGGATAGAAAGGGGCCATGAGGTCTTTTTTATTTGACACTGGCATTTTGATCTGAGAGCAATAGGGTATCTTCTGCCAAGTTGGTTAGGATTAGGATTTGGGTTTAGATTCTGACACATCACTACATCAGTCGAATAGAGCCTAAGGTCTCCGCAGATGCCCTCCAAGAGAAAGGACATGGCTGATGATTTTTTTGAGAGCTTGCAGACGATCAAAGGGATACTGTGGCTTAGTGGCTCTGGGCTGGATCTACCGCAGACTGATTCTCTCAACCAGACTGGGCCCCCGAAGGAATCAATCTCAGCCTTGGCTACCAGATGCAGGAGAATGCTATTTATAATGCACTGAAGCATCGGCTGCTCGATTTAACATCACTTCTCCACACCCTCTCTGTTGTTCCCAGAGGCTTTAGTATAGATCATGTTACTGCTCATAGACCACTAAATGAAGGGCAGCACTGGCCACTCTGAATCTGGTCTTTATGTAGCAATTAGGAAGCATCATAGTGTTCATGATGCCTTTGGTCTAAACTGCATTACAGTGATGAAAGACAACTGAAGTATTTAATAATATTTATTTAATAATTGAATCATTATTTTGGATTATTATGAAGAAGAGCTCTAGTTGCTACAGCACTTTCATGGCTGGGGAAAAGTAGACTTATCTTAGCATTAATACATCAAGATTGGTTATCCAGTTAGTCCACGTTGAAACCTCATTCCCAGAAAAGTTGGGACACTTTCTAAAAATGCATTAAAAACTGAAATCTGCAAGTTGTTAATTCATTTGAACATTTATTTAACATACAAAATTAGCAGTTTAACAGGTGAGGTAATTAAGATAGAGTATAAAAGGAGCATCCACCCAAATCTTAGTATTTTTTTAAAACAAGGGTCATGGCTCACCATTTTGGGGTGGCATAAAAGAATTTTCAATCAGTTCAGACATTTACATTTAGATTTACTGCATTTGACAGACACTCTTATCCAGAGCGACATACAGCAGTGCTTTGATTCCAATAAGAGAATTATCTCTGCTCGTACAGACAGGTTAGAGTCCAAACAACTCAGTACAGACACTGTTAGAGCAACCATTACTAATACCCTAGAAGGAAGGAAAGATACACAATTAAGCACAATATAAGAGCATTACAATACATTGCCACAAGAGATTTAAACGAGTGCTGGCTTAAGTGGTCCATAAAGAGAAGGGTCTTCAGTCTGCGTTTGAAGACAGTGAGGGATTCTGCTGTCTGCACAGTCAGTGGGAGTTCATTCCACCTCTTCGGTGCAAGGATAGAAAAGAGTCGAGATGTTAATCTTCCACGTGTCTTGAAGGATGGTGGGTCAAGCCGAGCTGTACTGGAAGCTCTAAGGGATCGAGGTGCAAGTCGAGATTTGACCATTGCCATAAGGTAAAGAGGGACTGGTCCATTTCTTGTTTTGTAGGCAAGAATCAGGGTTCTGAATCAGATGCATGCAGCTACAGGAAGCCAGTGAAGTGAATGCAGCAGTGGAGTGTCGTGAGAGAACTTGGGTTGATTGAAGACCAGTCAAGCAGCTGCGTTTTGTATCAACTGCAGGGCTCTGATGGCTTTAAAGGAAGACCAGCCAGAAGAGAGTTGCAGTAGTCAAGTCTTGAGATGATGAGAGACTGGACAAGCACCTGGGTCAAAAAGGGTCAGATCCGTCAAAAGTTGAAGAGGAGGAACCTGCACAACCGTGCCACATTTGCAATGTGAAAATGAAAGCTGGTCGTCATGAATCACACCAAGGTTTCTTACTTCTAGAGACAGTACGATGATGGGGTTCTCAAACAGGACAGGAACAAAGACAATGTTTCTCAGTGAGAGACTGTAAAGGGCTGAGGGCTTTATCTACAGATCATACCATGAAAAGATTCAGGTAGTCAGGAGAAATCTCAGAGTGTAAAGGCCAAGGCCAACCACTGCTGAATGTGTGATCACTGAGCTCTCAAACTGTATTGTTTGTGAAACTGGCATGGTACCATGATGGAAATACAGTATACACATGAGCTCAGTACTTCTTTGGAAAATCATCATCACTTAACACAGTCTGTCACTGCATCAAGAAATACCAACTGAAATGTGAACTTTAAACTTACTGCAAACTGTACTGTAAACTTCAAGCTACATATGGGTCCGTGTACATTCAGGCAGTTCGTTTGAAACAATAATCTTAAATGTAAATACGAGCATTGATGATCGCTAAGCTTTCCAAAGGCTGTGAAAATAATTAAAACCGCATCGTGCATATGAACAGAAATACCGAAATAGCGCCTCCTAAGTGACCTTAACACGTATTTCTTGACGTGTCGACGGTCACAGATTTCGGTGTAACACCTGTTCATACCTCTTTTCAATGAAAAGAAAAACAAAATAAAAAATGAGCGCTCGTAATTCATTTTTCCATTTTTTGTTTTCTCCACAAAATGGAAAATCGGAAAACGGTTTGTTATCCGATTTTTCGTTTTGGTTCAAAAAACGAGTGGTTTTCTCGTTTTTTGATTTTTTGTTTCAAACGGAAAAACGAACTGCTTGAATGCACACGGACCCATATGTTACGAGGAAGCCATTTATTCATTTTGTGAAGAAACGCTGGTGAGCTCATTGGGCCCAAAATCATCTGATATGAACCAAAAGACTGTGAAAACATGTTCTGTGGTCAGACGAGTCCACGTTTCAACATGCTTTGAGGAAAAATTGACATGAAGTTCTATGTGCCAAAGATGAAAAGACTGTTACCAAGGAAAAGCATAAAAAACAGCATGTGTGATGGCATGGTGGTACATCAGTGTCCACAGCATGGGTGAGCTGCACATATGTGAAGGTACCACTGATGCAGAGGACTTTTGTATTTATATAGACTGGCATATATTGGTATTTTGGAGAGACATATCCTGCTGTATTTTCCCAGGAACTCTGCAGGACAATGCCATTCTACATGAGTTACAACAGCTATACTGCATAGATATATTAGACTGTGTGTTTGACTGGCCTGCCAGTCCAGATCTGTCTCCTACTGAAAATATCTGGAGCTTCATGAAGAGGAGAAGCAGACAACGGCAACCACAGACTGCTGAACAGCTCAAGTCTTGTAAACAGCGAGAATGTCCAAAAATTCCACCCGCAACACTGCAACAATTAGAATCTTCAATTTCCATTAAAATCCAAACCATTAAAAAGTAAAGTTAAAAGAAATGGTGATGTAATAAAGTGGTAAACATGCCACTGTGCCAATTTTTTGTTGTATGTGTTTCTACATTTGTATTATATTTCACAAGTATTTTATTTGTAATTTTATCTGTTAATTAAAAGTGGAATTGAATTCAGAAATGATAGATTTCAATTTTCAAGACCAAATACAATTTTTATTGTATTTTAAGAAATTGTCCCAACTTTTCTGGAAATGTGATTTGTGTTTCAGTTGGTGTTTTGCACCACAAACAGACACACATATTGCAACCTATTGCAAAAAAAAAACCATAATAATGTATTTATTTATTTTTCATATTCCTCAGTTTCCAATTTTACACATAAATCTGAAAAAAAAAAATCTAAATCTCATAGACTGCACATCTTCATATTGGTAATGCCATCTGGTCAAAAGGGTATGCTATAATCTCCATAGCTGTTACTGGTATAGATATGATGCCTGACCTGTGTTATGGCGAAATTCTTGTTCTCCCAGATCCTCCTGGCCTCGGAGCTCTCTTTCGTGGTGAGGATGGAAGGATTGGGGGTCTCTCCACCCTGACGAGCCTCTCTCAGCTTAGTGACCAGCCCCCACAGACGAGATTGCCAGCGGAGCACGCCGGGGATAGCATCCGCTACAACACAACAAACACAAACATAATCAGTGTAACATGCCACCTTTGTAGTTACATCTTTTGGCCTATTACTCTGATTACAGTAGTACTGATAGTATTGTTTCCATTTCCATTTGTGAGTCTCACGCTGCACTACTCGGACATTCTCTCAAAGTCTTGGCCAGAAACGTGCTGTTTTATTCACATGCTGCAGTCTAAGCAGCCTGAGACCTTCTCATAATCAGTCTTGGGCTGGATATGTTGATTGGCATCTGACTGTGATTGTTGTGTTCCAATTGTGACAAAACACCACAGTAACATGGGGCTAAACAGCCTTAATACTACAGCTCCTTGAACATTCTGAGTTAAAATTTCACCAGTCATCATGACACACCCATGAGTAGGGCAGTTATGAAAAGGCACTCTCCAGTTTGCTGTAATGTCAGCTAGGCCAGCAAGCACAACCATGACGGACAGTGGAAGAAGCAGGAGTAATGAGCTTTACAAGGCAGTCTGACTCATTCTTACAGCAACAAATGAGCCCTATAAGTCTGAGACAACATTTAAGACCCGAGTGATGGAGAGTGATATAGGGATAGTTATGGATAGTTTAACTTTAAACCTTAGTTTTAGCCATGTCCAAAAATAGTCTAGCATCACATTAAGCCAGGGGTATCAAACTCCAGTGCTGGAGGGTCAGAGTTCGGCCCAGTTTGGTGATTTTTCTGCTCTGACAGTACAATTTAACCTAGTAATTACCTGCCAAACTGAATCATTGTGTTTGATCAGGAAGCTCATCAAACCATGCAGGAATCCAGTCCTCTAGGACTGGAGTTTGACACCCCTGCATTAAGCAATTAAAGCACCACAATATTACATTTTTTATTTGTGATGCTGCTCATTGAAATATTGTAGAAAACCATGGAAGTCTGCAACGTCTGACTAAGGATTTTAAACCATCATTTGAACTTAACCATGACAGAGTGACAGCTGGTGTTAAAACTACTTCCGACCCCTACAACATTTAAGAAGACTTGCAAAAAGCATGGGTCTGTAGTAGACACAAAGCAATAAACTAATCTCAGGGCAGCAGAAGTGGCTCCCTCCACAGCAGGGCATCACTCACTCTTTACATCCCACAGGATGTCCTTCTCGGGCGGAGCTGCGTAGAGGATGTAGAGGCGCACGGTGTCGATGCCATACTGCTGCACCACGTCCTGAGGGTCCAACCCGTTATGTTTAGATTTGCTCATCTTCTCCCAGGTCACCTGCAGCTGATTCCCACTGCCTTTCTGCACAGGCTCTGGACCTGTTCACAGAAGACAGTTACTGAAAATCGCTTTGTGAGTCAGCACTCATCATGATCCTTTAACAATAAAAATCATCATTTAGATAATGTGTACTTGTCATATTTATAAAGACACTTCATCATAAAGCTGAGGGCACCAAAAATATACAAGTGTCAGAACTTCCATATTCTATATATTTATTTCCCTGTATCTCAGGCTCTATCCATGTTCCCCAGGGAGCAGTTGGGGGTTAGATGCCAGCAACAGCACTTCAGTCATGTGCTGCCAGGGGATCAAACTGGGAACATTTCTTAATTCCTTGGAATTAAACAGCTTTTTTACTGTGTCTTTAAGAATTCTATAAGTAAATTATATTTGTTGTAGTTGGCTGTATTGCACCTTAATCAAAAAGTACTCCAGCGTGAAACACTTCAGTGTGAAAGGGCAAGAACTAAATTCTCATAGACCAAATAGGACACAGAAAATTTGAAATGGATCAGATTTACAGCTTAGTTTCCATATATGGACAGTACTGATAAGGGATTTTCTATGGAATGGATCCTTTAACAAATTACAAGCATTTTTCTTCTTTTACTGAAACGTCACAAGTGAAACTTAAACATTACTCTGAAAATGCAAAAATAAATAAATAAATAAATGCCAGCAGCCGTAGCACCTGCACAACATCACATGCAAATCCACTGAAGCTAAGCAGGTTTGGGTCTGGTTAATAGTTGGACGGGAGAACATCAAGGAAAATCTTGGATCTGTGGATGTTGGAGTCAACAGGAAGTAGTATTTTATGTTCATTTCAATACCACAATGCAGTAACGGGGACACTGTACTGTATAAATGGCCCAATGGGTTGAATGAGACTGAGGTCAGAAAAAGATCCCTGTAAAAGAGTAGGGGTGAAACCCTGACGTCCTGGCTAAATTTCCCACTCCGGATCATCTCCATGGGCTTACTCTCTCCTCACCTCTCTGTCTAATGGCTAATGTGTGGTGAGCATTCTGGATGTTGCACATTGACGATGGTTCATGTGAGTGTCTAAAGTGCCTAAAAGTGCTTTGAAGGTCTAGAAAAGAACTACAGAAAAGCTGTCTCTAAACCTTTAAAAGAACTGGAACCCAATAACCGTGGAAACTATTGCTGCCATCACACAAATACACAGACAAATAAATTAGTCAACATTTCAACACTTACTGACAGTGAAGCCATTATTATTATTTCTTTTGATACCTACAATACACAGAGTCCAGACAGAAACTCCCTGTTTACCTGGTTGCCTCGCAACAGTTCAGTCATGTATAACGGCCAGTGCTCACGAGAGAGAGAGAGAGAGAGAGAGAGAGAAAGAAAGATAGAGATTTGTAGAGCATTTGTCTCAAGTGGTTTCTATGACTAAGCTGACTGCTGCAGAGTTGCAATGTGAGGCATCATCTATTTTCGACCACAGCAACAAGCGAGGCATAACCGGCTCAGCTGACAGCAGTGGAACTGAATGAGATATAATGATCACCGAGCTGCACGGGGGAGAAATCTAAAGCACACACACTCACACACACCTGTGAAATCGATATCCTCTTTCTTCAGATATTGGCCACTCTTCACCAATCTGAACGTCTGGCCCTTAATGAGGCCCTGTACCAGCAGCTTCTTGAAGGGTTCCCTTCAGGAGAAAAGAGTCAACACATGCAAACTCAAAGCTATAGACATAGAGAAGAGGTAAAGAACAGAGCTTCATATCCATCCCCAATGATAAAATGTCATACGCCTTGTAGGTGTCAATTTTGTATAAAGAAGAAGACACTATCCTACAAAATTGACTTTGTGTCTTTTACAAAGGGTTGTGTGTGTGTGTAATATTTTAATTTCTGATGTAGCACTGTAACCCATCTCAATATGACAAACACACACACACACACACACACGTGGGTGTGTAATGAAAATGTAAATTTTTGCTTATAATTAAATTTAAAAAAGTAAACTCTCATTTTATACCTTTCCTAGCTTCTGACAGGTGAGTTCATTTATACAGTCCTTGGCTGGGGCTCCTTTATCATGAATTCCTGTATTAATGTGGCATGGCATGGAGGCAGTCAGCTTTGTCCCAATATTCTCATTTTTGTTGTAACCCATCCCAATCTGATATGTAACCCGACATAATTAAATAACCATTTAAGAGTGAAGTGTCAGTGTGTTAGCGTAACCATTTTCAAAGCCGTCCTCATTGTAGTCGATTATGTACAGTAAGCATTCAGTTGCTGCTTAAACTATTCAGCGCACATTTAAATTACATACAGGTGCTGCTGGTGGAATTTAACACATCAGAGCAAAGGCTGTGTGCAAAGTGTCTCAAATGCTGCTTGCTCGGGCAGTATTCTGAGGAAGGAAGGGACCTAGGCATGACTTTTGAAGGCAGTGCAGACATATCCTTCACTGCCCTGCATAGCCCATAATCTGTCAGCTGTCTTGTATTGACAATGCCATGACGTACTGTTGCCTTCAGACCTACGTCCTTAACAGGGACATTCAGGCCTTCTACGGTTCACGAGAGAGAGAGAGACAGTAAGGAAGGGGAACAGATCATTAGTTTCAAGGCTGTCTGGACTGTTTAGATGATGTACATTTAGGAAACTTAATCTTAACAGCAAGAAAACAAATGTGTGTTTGACTGTGTGTGTGTGTGTGTGTGTGTGTGTTTGTGATGTACCTGTGTGAGACCAAGCCCTGGTCTTTGCAGAAGTGACTGAGGAAGCGGGCGTAATACAGGTGCATCACTGCATGTTCTTTTCCTCCTATATAAACATCCACAGGCATCCAGTGATCAGCTACTGAGCGCTCAAAAGGCCTGTAGGTTATAGAACAGGAGACAGTATGACATCTGGCATAACACTACAGAGTAGAGGTATGATTGTTGCCACTAGGGGGCATCATTGTACAGATATCCACTCAGAATTCAGGAACAGGGTTAATGTTGGGTTTGTTGTCTGTATCTTCACATCAGATGACCTACTATGAAAGTATCAGGCTAATGCTCATGATCAATGTTTTCATCTCAGTCTGCTAGTATATTTTTTGAGAACTGACATTTAAAAAAGTTCAAAAAATAAAAATAAACTTAAATGAACAATAACAGCTGCATGTAGGCTTTGAAAAGTTATTTGCTGGAACATAGAAATGTATAGTCTTTAATACAGTTTAATATAAATGAAAAATGGGATTACTCTCATGCTCTATTTCTGACCGTAAAAGATGTTAGATGGAGAAATTAAAATGCATTTTGTGTGCAATAACTAGTGCATCTCAAATTATAACCTAGTGAAAAGGGTTTATTTGTGTTAATCATTTAGTCTATAATTTAATAGACAATACAGTAATTTTACCTAAACTAAAAACGAAATATTCTAATAATGTGAGAATTCTGATTTTCAGCCATACTGATCAACATTAAAACAGAAAAAGGGTTGAAATATGAATATAAAAGTAATGAAGTAGTGAATAGTAATTAACATAAAATGTGTAATCAATATTCAATAAGAAAGTTTACCTTTTTAATATATATATATATATATATATATATATATATACATACACACACACACACACACACAGGGGTTAGACAATGGAACTGAAACACCTGGTTTTAGACCACAATAATTTATTAGTATGGTGTAGGGCCTCCTTTTGCAGCCAATACAGCATCAGTTCGTCTTGGGAATGACATATACAAGTCCTGCACAGTGGTCAGAGGGATTTTAAGCCATTCTTCTTGCAGGATAGTGGTCAGGTCACTACGTGATGCTGGTGGAGGAAACCGTTTCCTGACTCGCTCCTCCAAAACACCCCAAAGAGGCTCAATAATATTTAGACACAAAGACTTGCTGTCATGGTCACAGATGCGCCAGCAAGACGTGCACCAACAATTTGTCCTCTTTTGAACTCTGGTATGTCACCATAATGTGTGCATTGCAATATTTTGAGAAAAACGTCTCTGTCTCTCTCTCTCTCTCTCTCTCTCTCTGTCTCTCTCTCTCTCTCTCTCTCTCTCTCTATACATACATACATACATACATACATACATACAGGATTCCAAAAAAGTTGGGACACTAAACAAATTGTGAATAAAAACTGAATGCAATGATGTGGAGATGGCAAATGTCAATATTTTATTGGTAA
>BRDA01067273.1:0-29541 GCA_036984385.1 Crenuchus spilurus | reverse complement strand
ATTACAAATAAAATATTGACATTTGCCATCTCCACATCATTGCATTCATTTTTTATTCACAATTTGTTTAGTGTCCCAACTTTTTTGGAATCCGGGTTGTAGAAGTATATATCATATCATAGGTAAACTTGTGTGTCTAGAGTCCTGAGTTTACCAGCAGTAAATATGACTTTGTCAGCTGTGCAAATACAATTTAGAAGTGGGAAAACTGGTATTTCCCAGTTTCCGACATCACTTGAATGCAGTATTAGTCATTATCAAGTGGTGCTTAGAAGTTTGTTTCTGGTAACTGTTCTAGTAAAACATTTTTTGGTAGAATGACTTGTGTGCTTAGGATTGTTGTCTCACTGCATGACCAACCTCTTGAGATTCAGTTCATGGACAGATGTCCTGACATTTTTCCTTTAGAATTCTCTGATAGAACTCAGAATTCATTTTTTCCATAAATGATGGCAAGTCGTCCTGGCCCAAATGCAGCAAAACAGGCCCAAATCATGATACTGCCACCACGTTTCATAGATGGGATAAGGTTCTTATGCTGGAATGCAGTGTTTTCCTTTTTCCAAACAACATTTGTTTCCAATAGGCTTCTGGCTTGTCCATGTGACCTTTAGCAAACGAGCAGCATGTTCTTTTTGGAGAGCAGTGGCTTTCTCCTTGCAACCCTGCCATACACACCATTGTTGTTCAGTGTTCTCCTGATAGTGGAGACATGATAATTAACATTAGCCAATTTGAGAGAGGCCTTCTGTTGCTTAGAAGTTACCCTGGGGCCCTTTGTGACCTTGTCGACTATTACTATTACCTTGCTCTTGGAGAGATCTTTGTTGGTCAACCACTCATGGGGAGTGTCTTTGGTATATTTTAAAAAAGTAAGCTTTTCAAAGGTAACCTTTAACAATGAAACAGAGGTTTTCTAAAAAACACTTGTGATTTTTACATATTTTGCACTTTTTTTCATCAGTCTTTAAACTGAAAGTGGCTGTCTCTGTGCTTTGTTGTTGCCAGGCTACCAAGAACTAAGCATCTGCTGAACGTGGTGAACGAGAATTTTGGGACATTGGCATTTTGCCGCCGCTGGTTGGACCGGCTTGGGGAGAGTAAATACCTGATGGCTCTGAAGAACCTGTGTGATCTGGGCATCATTGACCCATACCCACCACTCTGTGACACCAAGGGCTCCTACACAGCACAGTTCGAACATACCATCCTCCTCAGACCCACCTGCAAAGAGGTAGTGAGCCGAGGAGATGACTACTGACACGTGCATGTACATCAAAGATTGTGTTAAGAATGAAAATAATTACTAAATGAATCATCGGAAATGATGCACACAGTGTCTGTCAAAAGTTTGGGGACACATTTCATTAACCTTATTTAGAGGAAAATAATACTACAGTTGTAAATATTATTGAAAACTTAGCTTGGGAGTGATAGAAAAGGACACACTTGTTCCTATGGTTGCCTACAAACTGTGCTTTTAACAATAGTTTGAATATGAATATGTAGTTTAAAATGTCATTATTAAGGTAAAAGAAGAAAAAGCTGTAGTAAATAATTGCTATACATTACAAACTTTTGCACATTATTTTTCTTGGTCTTAACTGAAAAGTGCAAAAATAAAGTGAAAAAATATAATTTCAAAGGAGAACCAAGTGCCCACCCCAAACTTTTGATGGACAGTGTACATACACTACATACACAGTATAAACCAACTTCAGAAAACCAGAGAGCTCTGAACATTGGTTCGTGCTCCTGCAATTTTCTGCATGAAAGCTGTTTGAACTCTTAACTATGCAGAAGGATAAGCTAACTCCTCTAGCTGCTGTCCTGGACCTGATATTCCTGCTGAAGCCCTGAGATCATAATAGGATTCATAAGAACATAGGAATAGTCTTTAACAGTTAAGATGATCTAAAAGCAGGGATGTCAAACTCAAGTGCTGGAAGGCCGGTGTCCAGTACAGTTTGGTGATTTCTCTGCTCTGACTCTAGTTAATTACTTGCTCATTACCTGCTGAGTTGAATCAGGTTTGTTTGATCAGGAGATCGCCAAACTATGCCGGAATCTGGCCGTCCAGGACCAGAGTTTGCACCCCTGTCTTAAAGGAAGGTCCAGAGTTTTTCAACCTAATCTCAATCAGTGTTGTGGAGTCAATTATCGTGACGTTTGCCTGAATGTTGAAAAAACTTGCAATATACTTATTACAATACAGCACTGGATAAAATTAAGACCACCCCAAATGTTTCCACCAAATACTGTTTCCTGAACTCTTAGTAAATTGAAACATTATTATTGTTTAAAAAGCAGAATGTGGGCCCTGGGGAACCTGTGCTTTCCTCCAATCGCATTGGCTGACTGGCAACAATGTATCAACAGCAGTTGGAAAAGAGGCGGAGCTTGACTTCACATGCATAGGAGGAGGCCTGTGTGAGTCTGCATCCTCTCAGAGTCAGAGACATTACAAGTGATAGGGAGAGTCAACAAATGGGCAGGTCAATTGGCTACCAAACACATTGGTGAGAAAATCAGGTCAAAATAAAAGAAGAAATAAATATGGACTTCTTTGCATTATTCAAGGTCTGAAAATGTATCTTTTTGTTTTTGTTTGGTTTTATTTTTACAAGTTGTATTTTTTTGAGAGACTGATCACCTAAATTGGTCTCCTCGCAGTCATATCATCCTCAAGAAGCAAGAACTGCTCTGCCAATTCTATGAAATTGGGTTGAAAAACGCTACTGCTGTCCTTTACCAGTGCAAATTCACCAGCTTTGGGAAATCAGGCCCCACTTAGTTTTTCTTGTTTTAACTAAATAATAAAAGAAAAGATTAAAAGATAGTTTTAGTCAGCAGTTTTCAGTCCATCTGAGCTAGGAGTTGACCGATCATTTAGCCCCAACTGATAATCAAAGACAATATTGAGCATTTGATTAACTCTTTCCATGCTGATAAAAGTGTTTTTGTTATCAATGCAAACTGATGCAAGCATGATAAAATCACACACTTCTTTAGTGTGGCCCAAGAACCTGCACACAAGGCTTTTGATTGGCAGAAATATGGACCACGTCCAGTAAATCCAGTTAAACATGCTTTTCAGGATTTAAGCATCAACTGTCTACTATTCAAAGATTTTATTTGTTATAATTTTCTAATATTAAACTAAGTTCATTTAATGTCAGTTGAGAGTTGTAATGTAAATTGCATTATTATATACAGTATTTTCATATCACAAATATTACATATTGGTCCACCCTTACTACAGCTATCAAATATGTGGTAAATGAATATCAATCTCAAATATTGGTTATCATGTCTTTGACTAATAATTGGCATCAGCCAATTATTGAAAAAGACATATATTGTATATATGGGAAATCAATATTGGTACCAAATATATTTTATCAGTGTCCTTGATTACCAATCATCAGTATTTGCCCTGAAAAAAAGCACATCGGTCAACTCCTGAAGTCAACATCATCTCTTTTGCATCTTCTCTGCTCTAACATGCTTGGCTCACCTTCTGAAGGGCTTGATGATTACTTGATTCACTGGATCAGGGATGTTAAAGCTGGGAAAATGTCAAAGCACTGGGACTGAATACAACTGCTTTTATTTCACTCTACTCTGTGCCTAGAAAAGGGGAATTATAAAGTAATTTATAAATGGCTGCTTAGCATCCTACAGCATGCAAGAGAATATAAAAATGCCAAAAAGATTGATATGCATGCTTCTGAAATGTTAAATATTTTGATAATTGTATGAAACAGCTGCTTTGTAGCATCTGTATTTCATTTTAAACAACAGTTTTTGCTTCTGTAAAATGAAAATTAATTGAGAAGCTACCTACTTTTACTAGATCTGTATGTTTATTACTTTCTTCCTTAACAGTCTCAGGCATGTATTTCACCTGGTCATCTAAAATTATGATGACCTCTCCTTGATTAGACATGAAATGAAAAAAATGTATAATGGACATAGTTCACTTTAAGTCAAACCATTTTAAAACCAGCTTAGAAGGGCATCCTAATCACATTAAATAGCTTAGATAATTCAGCTGTTCTCCAAAAATATGAAAAGCACAGGTCTGATTTCTTTCCCCGTCACTTTAATAGCAGTTACTATGGTGGCCGGGAAGACCTAACGCACTGCAGATTCACAAATGCCTCAAATACAGAAAACACTTTTATTAAAAAGACAACAAGGCCAATACATTTATCAAACACGCTGCAGATTCACAAAAACAAATACAAGTTCATAAACGTGCTGCAAAACCATTCACAACACAATGATAAAATTGTTTCCGGAGGACATTAAAGGATGTAGGACCATATATTTCCCCCCACTTTATTTCTTAGCCTTTATTAAAACCATGATAATTATAGTTAGCAAATATAATCAAGCTTGCTTCTCATTACAGCAGCTCAGCTAGGTTGTTTACATATGTAGTGCACGTCCATTTGTCAATCTGCAGCATGTTGTGTCTTCTCGGCCACCTTAAGTTACAGCTAGCAAGATCTTTTCAGTTCCCATTAGCAGTACATTAATGTAGCAGCTACTTCACAAAATGATTGATTTGAGGGTCATTATACAGGATGATGTGTAGTGATTCTTTGAGTCTGACTTTATAAGGTTGTAGGCATGACTAGCGGTGTAAATCTCAGACTTTTGTTCAGATATGTTGATTCAGCTGGTATAGTGTAATGGGTAATGCCACAGAGTGGGTGTGATTCTTGGTTTGGGCAATTGCACAACACAATACCAATAAGATTCCCTGGGCTGGACTCCTAATGCTACATTAACAGGTGTGACATGATTGTAATTGTAAGCCTCTCTGGAAAAGTGTCTGCTAAATGTGACTGAAGGAACTGTTTACACAGTAGAGGGAGCACACATTTTCATGGATATTTGTCAAAAATGAGCAAACATTTATTTAATATTATAAATTATCCTAACATCTGTGCAGTTAAAGCCTTCAAAGTGATGCCTCTTAGTGCATTGTTGCACCCCAAAGCATGACATTTCACTTGACAGGATTATTTATTAAACAAGGATTGATATTGTTTATGGAACATAAACCCGATCTGTTGAGGCTTATAGACCAGGAGTGCCCAGTTCTAGTCCTGCAGATCTACCACCCTGCAGAGTTTTGCCCCAACCTTAATCTAACACAACTGATCCAGGTAGCCAAAAAATGACTCAAAGAAGCGGCAGCCAGTCGCGCACAGTGTACTCTCAACCAGAACCGACCGCCCACCTGGAGGACTGCATTGAGCACTAGGGGGATCACCCAGGACAGAGTGCCAACCATATCTGGACATACATACATTCATACACACACCAGGGTAATTTTAGAGTAGCCAATTAAACTGATCTCTATGTTTTGGACTGTGGGAGGAAACCCACGCGGAGAACATGGAAACTCCGCTCAGATGTGGACTTGAACCCAAGACCTCAGTGCTGAGAGGCGAACGTGCTAACCACTAAGCCACCATGCGGCTTTTAGACTCATCTGAACATCAGAGCCAACTCTCCAGGGTGGTATAGCTCCAGAACCAGGATTAGGCACTCCTGCTATAAATCATATAGATTGACACAGCAGTCTGTATTTGATCAAAAAAAACATTCTGGCCTTAAATTGCTCAGGTTTGAAAACCATGCAGTGTCATGATGTTTGAAAATACTTTAAAGATTGTTTTCTGTCTCTAGTGTCACATTTTTGCTTGTGTTTATGACCTAAGAATATTTGCTTGTAATTTAAAAAAATCTAATAAAGTTATAGAGATTATAGACTTGTATATGGGATCATATTGTTTCTACTGCTTAAGCAGTTCTACTACCTGAAGCCCATGTCCTGCAGTAATATATGAATACACACTGATAATGCTGCTATATCATATTTAATAGATAAATGCTTTAAACCACCCTGTTATCAGTATTAAAGATAAAATGTAGCCAACATAACTGCCCAGACTAGTCTTCTGGTGTTCTTTATGGGTGAGAAAGATGAACAATAAAAAAGCAGGACATTGATAGCTTAGTGCTTTAATGTTGGGAACCTTGAACAAAGGATAGAGATGGATTGATGCTCAACCAAACCAAAACTTACCTTTCACTAGTAGTCCAAAATAATCTTATACTGGACACATATGAAGAACCAGTTCACTCTTAAAGCTGAAGATAAGAGGACAAGGGCAGCCAGCAACAACATGCATGAATAAAATCGGGAGGAATAATGAGGAAGCTTGAAGACAGGACGCTCTGCAGGAACACTGTCCATATAGTGTTTTGAGATAATGTTATTCACTTCATCTGAGACGTAATGTTGTGGCTGATTGGTCTATATAAAAGCAATGATCCAATTGAAAAACTAATTAGATTTTTATTTTATTCCAAATATAGTTCATTAGCCAAGATATAGTTGGCGTCTCAAGTTCTTTATTTTCTCACTGGCGCTCTGAGGGAAGTAGAAGTCTAAAACCCTGAAACATTTTTAAACTTGTATTTGCTTGTTATCTCCATTAACATCACAGCTTAGCTAATTAAGTATTGACTAGATTTTAGGTAAAGGGGGTTAGGGTAAACTAGATTTTTTAGTTTTTACTGCTCAAAGATTTAGGTTCACCCAGAATTTCCCAAAAGTTTAATAAGTCATATTTAACTATAACATTTCAGAATTATTTTTTCTAGCCATTTGGAGATGATAAAATTCAAAACTCTTGCTGCTCCTATGATAAAAAAGTGAGGACAGTGTCAGTGCTTCTTAGGTTTGGTGTCTCACACAAGTTGCATACAATGAATGTATAGGCTTTAGTACTATAGCTGTTAACTTTCCATCAGAAGCTTAGCACATATTTTAAGGCATAGGAATTTAATGGATACACAAGTATAGAAGATATTATTGTGTCTACAAGTATACAAGTGCTATTGCAATAATGCTAGCTGTAAACATTTCCACTGGGAGGAAACACTGTCAACAACTTATGGGAGACACTAGCCAGGAGCAGTGACACTGTCCAACCTCGCCCTTCCACCACAGACTATCTGGAGTAGTCATTAAAAATCATCAAATTACTTTTTTAAAATAATGTGCTGTCAAATTACCCCAAACTTTTGAATGGTTGTGTATATACACACTGTTTTATGTAATACATGTAAATGGTGATTGTTGCTTTACTATGAAGTGCGTTTGAAAACACAAACAATAAGGCACACAGCACAACCACAAGGTAAAGCCATATTTTTCTAGAAAAATGCAAAAATATTTTCCTTTTATTGAGGTAAATTTCTCTATAATTGAGGTAACAATTTGCATAGTTGTACATCTATACCTGCTGAGGAGCGGAGCAATGTGGACTTGAAAAAAACCGTAAAAGGAGGCAAGGCTCTGAAGAGTGTGTGAATTCACGACTGAGAAGAATAACTTCTCTCACATCCACAAAAACACACACCTACACAGAGAACGTGCTAACCACAACAGTCACAGATTGAATTCAGCTTCTCTCTCTCTCTCTCTCTCTCTCTCTCACACTCACACACACACACACACACACACACACACACACACACACACACACACACACACAGGAGGATACTGTACATACAGCATACATTGTGTCTTTGCTGGTGAGAATATTACAGTTTTTTTCTCTAAATCACTTTCTTTTGAAAAAATAAAAATAAAAACTTTACCCAAAAGTATTGAGTATATAAAAGTACATTCTGGAAAATCTAAACATAAAATCAAAACAAAACCCATCCTGAATCGTTTACAAGTCGTGCTGTGAATGCTCGAAAGGAGCCAATAACACTAGAACAGCCTTAGTGAACTGGTCTGGAACATGGCAGGGCACTTTGAGAGGATATATGGGGAATATTGTCAGTTTCACGCTTGCACACTTGCGCACACCTGTGATACTGACATCACAGTGATGCCATTTGCTAATCTGTCCCTTTGTAGAGAGGGCTGAAGCAAAACAGAACAGTCAACATTCATGTTTTTTTCTACACTTTGGTTTTGTGGGCAGTATTCGGCAAACTTTCATCTGCACTGACGAAGAAAACACTAAAGACTTCCTACCTACCTATTCACCTTCTCTCTCACACATCTGCATGCACACAAGCTACAATAATGTTTCTGGTCAGGACTGATGGTTTTTTTTGTCATACTTACTCACATACACAGCTACATTCACTGCAAGAGTTCCTACTGCCAAAGATCTGTTTAAGGCATTAAAGGAACAGTTCACTTAAAAACCATATTTGCATATAGAGTGCCACATAAAAAAAAAATCATAAAAAAATGTTTGTGTTTTTAATTTAATTTAAAAATGTCATATGGTGTCTACATGTAAAGTGACATTTTAAGCCTCATTGTTTCACTGTTGATCAGTATGGCTTGTAGCTCATGAAAACCAGAAATCGAGAATCTCTAATTTTAATATTTTTAGTTACTAAATTACTATTGAAACAGCATCAACACTAAAACAAAAATTGCTTGAAATATCACTTTACATGTAAAGAATATAAAATGACGGTTTACCTTTTTGAACTAAATTATAAACACAAATGAAAAATTTTTGGAAATACATCTTCCACTTAACCCAGATGTAGTAGACGATCCAAGATTCATGGAGCCCAAATTTAGTTTCTTTAGAGCAGGAGTTGCTAAACTAATGTTGCCAACTAATCTAAGTAGACACCTAAATAAGTAGCTTCCATCAAATTACATCACTAATACATCTCTCAGCTCACTCGAACCGCATCCAGGTCTTCTCACAGACTAGTCAATATGACACAGTATGACTTGCTGTGAGCTACAAAAATTAAGATCTCACTGCTAGTCAGTAACTTCAACTTCATTGTCAAGAAAACTGTGATACTGTGACCAAAACCATATTTACTAGTCGAGGCCTTAAGCTCTGGATGCAGTTTAAGTGGATGGAGGTAAGTTTTGGTGATGTATTTTCACAGAAACAGTACTATTTAGAGGACTTCCATATTCTAGTGTTCATTAGCAAAGTGCTTTGCTCAAATTTTAAACCAAAGAAGCCAAATTTTGACATTTCTAGGCTTATCAACTCCTTCTGAGTTAAGTGAAACATTGTGCAAAAATGATTTTTGAGTAAAGCATTCCTGCATGATCGAACACACTGTCTCCAAAACCGCTGAATGCTACTACAAATACACGCACACAGAGTCTTAAAATTATATAAACAGAATATACAATACAATGTCTCAATGGCTAAGCAGGGGTCAGAGGTCGCTGGCCTTGCCTTTGTCCTGAGTGTTTCTCTTGGTGTAAAAGAGAATGTAGGCCTGGGCCTTACACACTTCCTCCACTGCACACACGCTCAGCTTCGAGTCATTACAGTGCACCCAAAATCCTGAGGACAAAGAGTGAGAGGATCAGTTTAAACAAATTAAATATATTACTGTAATCTCTGTATTGTGATTTGCATAAACATTGTAACAACTCGATTTTAAGATGTAGCAGATACTGTGCCAATAATTTGGAAAAACAAAACATATTTACTTTGAGTTTGTTGATTGATCTGGCACAGTACAATCACCAACATAACTGACATAGCACACTAATGAACAGCAAGCTAGTGAAGTCAATATTAGTTTGAGTGAAACATGAGATAAAGAAAATACACCAGTGAGATTGCAGCACTTCCCATCTCATTAGGTGAGCCAGAAAAATGCTGTTTTTTTTTTTTTTTACAGTTTATTCTGAAATTTAATAGGCACTTACAAACATGTTGTATTTGGTGAGAATAGAAACAGATACTTTTTTCTTGTGGACTGTAGAACATGGTTTAAGTGGGCTAAGAGTAGCAAAAGGTTCACACAATGCAACTTCCATGCACGCTTCTTTTCATCCTTTTCTATGAAGCATGGTGCACTGCAACCGAAAGTGCTTCTCTAGCTTGTGCAACATGCTTAGCAATTTAAACTGCATGGTTAAGTTGAAAAGCCACCGTTTGAGGTGAGCCCCACAACAAAGTGCCATCTGTCATCCACAGCTGGCCAATCAGAATCGAGGATGCCGTACTACCAGCTACTCTGAGATGGTGGGTAGTTGTGATTCTTTTCAAACAAACTTAGCTGTGTTCTTGCTCTTTTTATTTTTATTGATGTTTTCTTTTACAAAATATATACAATGTCAGTTTGCATCCGTCATCTTTCATCTATTAGTGTTTATGTACTTGTCTTCTAGTCCCTAAGTGCATGAGCTGCAGCAAGCTTCATGTTTAAAAAGGTGTCGTGTGAAAACTCCCTAAGCCTTTTACAGGCAATGCAGAGATGTGGAATTTTGTCTACAGTGATGATTAATGACTGATTGCGGCAGATACAAACATAAATAATGTAAAATAGTTTGTTTTATTTACACAGATTTTATATAAATGTGACTGTAATGCTGCACATATCTGCATTTTTCAAGCATTCATTGTAAAATGCAGTATACTCACACCAGCAGAGGGCGCTGTGGGTTCTACAAGAAGGGAAATTTCCATCACTGAGGCTGCTCAACGTTTTAGTAAATTCACATGAGCCACCACAGCTTATTGAAGAAGGTGATGAACTTAACCTGAACCCTACCAATCGGCAGAAGTATGTCAGGTTAAATAATAATAATAATAAAAATTATTTGTGTCCGTCACAAACCAGGTCTGTTCAATTTTGCAAAAAAAGCAAAGTGCAGGAAAGACGAAGAGTGTAATGTCTTTCACGAAATTAGACAACACTTCTTTTTTGTTGAAGTGAAATGAAAACCAGTGTGCTTAATGTGTGGAGAAGCCCTTAGTGTTCTAAAGAAAAGCAATACTGAACGATGCCACACCACCAAAAATGCATATTTTACCCCTCTGCAAGGAATGGTACAGAGGGAGAAAAAGCTCAAGAAAAATTTGATTGCACAGCGAGGTTCTTTCATATAATCTAAAAAGGAGCTGAACAGTGTGACAGAGGCGAGTTGTGTGTTGAGTGAACTGACTGGCCTTTTTCTGAAGGCAGGTTTGCAAAAACGCTTCTGCTGCCTAAGTCCTAGCTCCAGAAAAGCTGAATCTCTGACCATGTCCGACTGCACGATTGATATGGCAGAGGATATTGAGAATTCTCTGAAACATTCCACCACAGACTTTGAGTTTAACTCACAGGCTTTAGACGAGATGACCAATATAACAAACACAAGCCAGCTGGACATTTTTGTATGGAAAGTTAACAGGAGACTTTGAGACAAAGAAGATTTACATTCACAGGTGGGCATACTTTCATGGTGCTCAGGAAGTTCCATATTTGAAGAAACATGCGGCATCACTGTTTGGAACTATATGAACAGTTCTCTAAACTGTCAGTCGCAAAAAAACTACTTCATTTAAAGACATGAGCCTGGAGAAGCACAACACTAGTGCCCACAGATAGTGAACAATTCTCACCCGTCACATAAACTGTGATAAGTCTGCTTTTTATATTATTGGCACCACATATTTACTATGCCCATATCAGTGTTGCGTCATTGTAGTCTGCAGCTCGTGACCAGATATGTAAATATTAACCTGGCTCTAATGTTCTAGGGTGTTTAACATTCACACTGTTCTAGACAGTGCTCCATTCATGCTTGTTAATGGTTTCAGAAGCTCATTTTCTAAACTTTCTGAACATAAGTTGAGTGTGCTCTGCCCTTTAAATGTAAACAAACGTATATCTGTACTTAACATAATATTTAGAAACTGTCCAAAGTTATAAAGGCTCTGATTGAACAGAAAGAACCTTTTATAAAACATTTTAAACTGCAGACGTCACAATGCATTTGACTGATTTTTATAAATATGCTGCAAGGGCTCGTTCCAAAAACTGTATTTTTCCATAATGATAAATTCCATGAAGCAAATCAGATTTTGTGTAATTTATCGGACATGCACAATCCTCAGGAAAAACAGGCATAAACAATTCAAACTTTACCCTGAATGGAAATTTAATGAGCCTTGACGGTTGGAGTGAGGTTGAGGATGAAGGTAGTCATATATTATGGTTAAGACTGCCTCTTACCTCCTTCTGTGTTGTAACAGAAAGCAGTGTAATGGCCAGAGCCAAAACCCTTCCCATGATGCATCACAACAGCAGAGAGCTGGTAGAGGAAGTGTTGAGGCCGTGGTGAAGTGTTGGAGTCTTTGCAGCAGTATGGCTCCATGTCCAGCTCCTGCTCAAACTCAACGTGAACGCCGATCTTCTCTCTGTGGTTACGACCAGACCACCTACACAGGCCAAAGAAAACATTACCAAACAAACAGGAACACCCACAAGACTCTCACATAAAAGATTATGTATTTTTATAATTACCTGAAGCGTTTGAGGTGCAGTCGCAGGACATGAGGCAGTTTGTAGACCATTAGCTGCTTCTGAGCTTCGGTCAGAACCACTTGCTTAGAGCAGAAACGCCGCCGTTTATCTGCAACAGAGTAACGTAAGTTCTGCAATTTATTCATAAACAGGTAAACAAATAAAAGTTGGATTCTATGGTGTTAACTTATATGAATATGTGTTATAAATGGTAGGTGCGCAACAGTAAATATAAAGAAGGAGCATTCAAAGCGAAGTCTGGTGTAATAAACTTTAACATGTTATGGTTCTGTGCAAGCATTAGTCCCTACATGCAGTTATCTAGTGTGTGTTTTCAAGGACATCACCAGCTTCATATCTATCCATCTATAACTTATCTATATCTTATCTATATCTATATCTATCTATATCTATCTATCTATCTATCTATATATATATAGTAGCTAGGGAAAGCTACAGGGATGCATGAAATGCAGTGGCATGCAAAAGTTTGGGCACCCCTGTGAAAATGCCACATTTTTGTAATTAAAAATAATAATAATCAGACCAAGATCAATAGTTTCAGAATTTCTTTCACTTTTAATGTCACCTATATTCTGTAAAATTCCATTGAAAAATAAACTGAAATCTTTCAGCTGCGGAAAAATAAATAAAAATGTGGTTGCATGAATAAGGACAAGTGTACAACTTTTGTTGAAGTGCCCTTTACATTTATGACAGTATTTAGACATTAGGTCTAAAAAAATCTTTTTCTGATATAGCCATTTTTTGTCAATGCTTTGAGTCATTGTACTGAAAGATGAAATTTCTCTTCATCTTTATCTTTTTAGTAGAGGCCTGAAGGTTATGTGCTAAATTTGACTGATATATGAAACTGTTGAATAAAGCAACCTTGAATAAAGCAACAGTTCCAGCTGCAGAGAAACAGCTTCAAAGCACAATGCTGCCTCCACCATGCTTCACTGTTGGTCTGGTGTTCTTTTGGTGATGCAGTGTTGGCTTTGTGCCAAACATACCTTTTGGTATCATGGCCAAAATGTTCAACCTTGGTCCCATCAGACCACAACATGCTTTCTCACATGCTTTTAGCAAAACTCAACTGAGCTCGAATGTTTTTCTTTGTAAGAAAATGCTTGTCTCGTCACCCAAAAGCCCAGACATATGAAGAATTTGAGATTGTTGTCACAGCAGTACTTGCCAGAAATTCCTGCAATTCCTTTTCTTTACAAACGTAATATGTAATGTGTCCATGTGTGAGACAGACTCACTGTTGCAGTGATCACAGGCATAAATGGCTCCTTCCAAAGCCTCTGTCTCTGTAAACTTGGCCAGCATCTCCGTCAGTGCACATGGAAACTGTGCAGCATCCTTACTGTTGCTATGGTAACGCTCAGGAAACTCTAATGACAGATCCCAGAACGGCTCGACAGTATTAGACCGGTGATCACAAGCCAAACATCTCACCTAGAAAGAAAAACAATATAATACAAAATATTTTTTCAAAAAACGTATGTAATATATCTTTCATTTGAGCATTTGCATTTCTTGTGAATATGTGTAAACCTGCACTCCTCACCTGACTCAAAAGCTGGCCGTGGAAGATGGTGTTGACCACGCTAAGCACCTGTTTGATGAGTCGCCTCTGATTGGCCGGCACAGTGGCGGGTGTTAGTGTTCCCGTTCGTTCCAGCTCATGCTGAACTTTGTCCAGGAGCTCACACAGGAACTCCTGCGCATCCTGCTGCGCGTAGCCTCGGAACGCAGGGATTAGCTGCCACACGGAGTGCAGCATTGCAAATGGAGAGACGAGAGCCCATTTCCCTGACCACATCACCTACAAAAACACACACACACACAACTGATTAAGATACTCATCATGATAAACAGCACATTTCATACCTAATTTACAAAGAGGACCCAAAGTTTGCATTTGTCTGTCACTTTCTCATCTTTCAACACAAGGCCATAACATTTTGTTCCAATACAGCACCCCAAGATATGCTATGCTCTATTATCTAACTAGCATTATTAGACAACATTCAATATTTCAGCTTTATAGAACATAAGATTAGCTGTACTACAACTCTAACATTTTACAGGAAACAATTCAATACATTATTAAATCTCAAATGAAGCAATGATTAAAAAATAAAAAACATGCAGAAATGTGATTGGAGGAAGACAGCAGTGGATATTTTTTGTGTGAATTGATGAAAATGCATCAGTTACCATATTTACATGCACTTGCATGTAAATTTCATCATAAACAGATTTCTGCAGTTCTCATTATTCCAGACGTCATGTAAACAGCATACTCTGATTTTATAGATCTGATTAATATGGTGGCAGAGAAGACCCAACACGATGCAGATTCACAAACGCGCTGCAAATACAGCAAACACTTGAATCAAAATGACAACATGGACAGTACATTTAAGAAACACACTGCAGACTCACAAAACAAATGCAAGTTCACAAACGTGCTGCAAAACCGTTCACAACACAGCAGAAGTGTTTCCGAAGGACATTAAAGGATGTGGAACCATATACAGCAATGCCATATGTAAACAGAACCTAGCCGTGCCGCGATAGCATCTAATTTCTTAGCCTATAATAAAACTGTAATAATAATAAAATGATTATGGTCAGCAAATGTAATCAAACTTGCTTTTCATTAGACACTGTCACGGTTCGGCTATGTTCTGTTTACATATGGTCCCACGTCCTTTAATGTCCTCCGGAAACACGGTATGTTGTGAATGGTTTTGTAGTGAGTTTGTGAACACGCATTTATTTTGTGAATCTGCCGTGCGTTTGTTAAATGTAGTGCCCATGTTGTCACTTTGATTCAAGTGTTTTCTGTATATTTGCAATGCGATGGTGAATTTGTAGCTAGTTCGTTAATCTGGAGAGCGTTGGGTGGATTAAGGCCAAGAAATCCGATAAAGAGCGCTGGATTTAAGCTCAGTAATTGGATTTCTCAGGGCATGTATACCCTTACTCTCATTGTTCTCAGCCTGCATGTGTGAAAACAGAGTACTGTGCCCGTACAGCAGTCATTTATGTAAAAAAAACTTGAGCTGCTTCTGCAGTTACTGGCCATTGTAAAGCAGAAATCTTATTACTGTCTGACTCATGTAGACCCACAGTTTTGAACTGTCAGACGAGTGAAGTGCATGTAAATGCATAAAGTACATTTCAGACAAAATCAGATTTTCTGCAGTTACTGTATTATTAAGTGCATGCAAGCTCAATTATTGATTGATGATCACAAGGCATCAATAAATCTTTGTCATCAAATATTGACATGGGCAGTCAAGGCCAATGTAAGAACATTACTTAAATTCTATATTTAAGTTGTAGAAACATAACACATTTTGAAAACTGGATGAAATGTAGAAATATTTCTAAAAAACTGACATTCTAGTATAATGCTTTGACACTGACTAAACACTTCAGCTAGTCTGTGTGGAGATATTAGGAGGTAAAAAATGTTTTAATTATCAGTTAAATGTAAATATAAGCATCTGCCATCATCATGATCACAATCACTGTGCATCCAAACCATAAGCAGGTGAAATTTCAACACATTTAGACCCCTTATGACCTTTCACATGGCAGGGGACAATCATGTATCCCCTATTCAATGAATTAATCAAAATTTATTTATTTAGTGCTTTTACAACTGACATTGTCCAAAGCAACTTTACATAATCAGCATCAGCTATTTGAATCAAAAACCCAAAATCTGATGCGAGCAAGCCAAAGGCAACAGTGGCAAGGAAAAATTCCCTCGAGGTTAGTTGAAAAAACCTTGGGAGGAATCAAGACTCGCAAAGGGGATCCATCCTGCTCTGATCAAACTCCTGATTAGAGCTGGGCTATATGGCCAAAAATTTTATCACGATAAATTTTTCTATATTGATCAATCTCGATAATTATCACGATATTAAATTTTCTAACAGTCATAGTTTTAAACATCATCTTTCTAAAAACATCAGACTAAATACATAAAATATTACTATTTAAAATAATAAATTGTTTATTGCCAGAACATGATATTTTAGCATCCGGCTGGACGCATTGAAAGGATGGACGAGAAAGACGTTTACAGTTTACACTTTATTGTTGAAACTTACAATGATTTCTGTCGGCCGCAGCGACTCCAAAATAACAGGCTAGAGAGCCAAGCTAACAGGCTAATGCTAGCACTCGAGGCTGACACACACAAACAGCGAGCCCCCCTCCTTCTCATACAAACAGATGAGCGCACAGCGACTTTGTGCTCTCTCGCCCGGCCCCACTACGCTCTCCCCCAATCACATGCTTGTCTTAAACACAACAGTGCATTTTGGCGGCACTGGTGAGGAGGAGCTAACAAGCAGCATTATTAGACTTCAGAACTCACTGTCAAGCTGCTTAGACGTGAAACAGAAATGAATGTTAATGCTTATCAAATTCTATTGTCCTGGCTTATCATCGTCATCAAGGGAAAAATTATTGTGGAAAAAAAATGTATATCGTTTTATCGCCCAGCACTACTATTGATAGAAATTTACATCAGTTACGTCTGACATTGTGCTATAGTGTTAAAAACTTTCATTTTCAATGTATGAGAACACAACGTGATGCAGGTGGTGTGAAAAACTTAACCATCACATGTTCCTGAAACAAGAGAAGCACTTCATTGTTTAATATTAACTTTTATGCACATAATCTCACTTTCACAATAAATAATTTTGTTTTAATTTAAGTGCACGGAGTGATTTTTTAAATTATTTTCTCTTGCTTTTCTTGTCTTCAGTCTAGGAGACAACATACCTGGAACAAAGTGTGTAACTCGTGACAGAGAGAGATATGTTTGGAGCTGGGCTCTTTGGGCTGGATGAGCTCCATGCTCCGTGAACGAGATGCCCCTCCGCTGAGCCCCGAGACCTGTCCGGAGGCTTTGGGCTGGGTGCCTTGTTGAACCGAGAGCCCTAGCTTTCGACTGACCGCAGAGGCCAGCAGCTCCAGAGCCTGGTTCAGATCAAGTCTCAAAAAGCACTCCCTAAAAACATGCAGGTGACTCAAAACCTGCAGTATGGAGTTCATGTAGCAAGTGTTGCCGAGGTTTCTCAAGCCTGTCACACCAGGCGTGACAGTGGGCCGCCTTTTAATAGGCGAGTCACCCGTCACCCGTTTGGGAGGCGGAGCCTGAGTCTGTTTGGCCTTGGGCTGAGGGCGTGGCCTCTGCTGAGGCGTCTTTCCTTTAGGAGTCCGTGTGGCAGGGGGCGGAGCTGGTTTGTGTTTTATGGATTTAACTGGGTTCTTGGTTGATATGGATGCAGCAGCGGCGGCGGCTACTATTTGGCACTGCCGTCGGATGCGATTGCTCTTCCGAGGTGGAACACTCTCCAGCTCCTCTCTGAGCTGCCGTTTAAGTTTGCGCCTTCTCTCTTGCGCCTCCCTTTTCCTCTCCTCCTCTTCCTCTTGCTGCCGTGCCTCCTCCAGTTGCCTCTGTCCTCGTTCTGTCTGCTCAAACCAGATACGAAAGATCCGGCTCATGAGTGCTCGCCGTCGGTGCCACAGTGCTGTGAACATGCGGTCCTCATCCCGCAGCTGTAGTTCTCGTGTGTTGCCATGCGTTGGCTGCTCCTGTGGGACAGCCGCAGAGCGAAGTGTTCGACCACTCCGTGTAGTGACCTCATAACGCTGGCTCTTGATGGCACTGAGTGTGCTGCGGAGCAGCTTAAGATCACCTGTGGCGTTATCGTTCAGCACATAGTCATCACACAGGTAGCAGAAGACATACAGCTCATTTACCTCCATGGCCAGAGGGTGGTGCTGCTCCTGCAGGACAAAGAGCAAATAACAACAGACAAACAGCAATATTACAGATCTAATCATGCAAATTCACCATGAAAACAACATAATTAAGCAATTTCACAATAAATTAAATTAATCAGTATACCATCATTTTTTGCCAGAAAATTGTGGGTCTACTTTACTGTACTACACTACTGTGGAAATGCTTCCTTCAGTCATTTCTGGCCCTGAAGATCTGGAGATTAATCTAACACACCTCATAATGAAGGCATTTAGGCTCATCTAAATATCAGAGTCAGGTGTTTGGATATGTGCTCTCTATGGTGGTATATCTCCAGGGCCAGTACTTTGGCAGCCGTGAGTATTCAGTGTATTTGTCAAAAATACCTCAAATAATAATGTAACATCATTTTGGTGAATTTCGTTATTTCATAAACTGATCAATTTCCAAAACAAATCAAAATGAGGTCTGAGATTCACCTCCGTATTATGTAAAAATACAAACAAAAATGATCTCACATTGTAAAGGGAATACATTAAAAACAGCAAATCACATGCTCGTACCTGGAAGTGCTGCAGTGCATGCTCCTCTATGTAGCGTCCGCAGGCCACGTGTGAACAGCTGAGGCACGCCCACACGGACTCGGTGGTATTGCAGTCCACGCAGTGCCATTTCTGCGGGTTCAGGATGGAGTGGTCCCGCGCAAGCCTCAAGCGACCTACGTGCTTACACCTGTCCATCACAGTCAGTCAAAACCACTTCACATCACCATGGTGAAGGCAGCCAGTGGTACAACTACCTCCTCCCAGGGCATGATTAATCTGGAGAGGATGGATAGAAACAGGGAATCAGCAAAAAGACAATGAGTCATTTTATAAACTCAATTTTTCCAACATCAAACAGAATGTTGTATGGATTATGATGGGCAAGAGTCTTTATATCTTCATAGTTCTCCACTGCAAGAAAAATAATTACATTGATAAAAATCAACCCCTTATGAACTCATTATGCTGGTGTGCCCTTTCTGCATCAGGTCTTTCATCCTAATCTGACCAGTGTTTGTAATGCTAAAAAAGTTGGCTGGCCTGCCTGGTTCTTGAAGTACAACAGATACTTATTTATTAAAATGTGTCTTGCCAGTTTGTGTTAACAAGAGTATGTGAATGCTCAAATGGTAGCATAATGTTTTTTTCTGGTTCATTTATTTGTTCACTACACCCACCAATGCAGCTACCCATAAGGTTTAACTGATAATCCGCCAGATAAACTTGTTACAGAGTAACAAACTAGCAAGCTAATTAATCCCACTAGAGATTGGGTCAGGTCATCTCAATTAACATTATTTAGCATCAACATAATTGAATGTAACATAATAAATGGACACACAATGTGTCAAAAATTAGATGGCAACAACTACTTAGCAGACTAACTTTATATTGTAGCTTGCCACATAGAGACATCTTGGTTATTACCTAATCATGACTTCTCTTTTCTCCATTTCTTATTCCATACACTTATTTAACACTTCAGTGTTGCTAAATGTTTCTCTGTCTCACTTACATGCATATATCAAGTCCAAAGTCTTCTGTATACAACACAGTGGATCAACACCAGCAGATGACATAACACCCCAAACCAGCACTGAAAACATATTTTGCATTTTATTTGGAAATCAAGGTCCTACAGTCTGGAGGAAGAGTGGAGAGACACACAATCCAAGCTGTTTGAGGTCTAGTGTGAAGTTTACACAATCAGTGATGGTTTGGGGAGCCACATCACCTGCTGATGTTGGTCCAATGTGTTATATCAAGTTCAAAGTCAGAATAGCCATCTACCAGCACATTTTAGAGCACTACATGCTTCCTTCTGCCGACAAGCTTTATAGAGATAAAAGTGTAATGAATCTATATAACATAGGAGCTTCACTTTTTCAATTGAATAACTTAATTAAATTAACTTTTTCAATAATATTGACATTTTTTGCCGCACTTCTCTGTGAGAAAGAGTGAGAGAGAGAGACAGACAGACTGGACTCTGCATGGCTGTGTATGAGCAATAAAAAAATGTATTTAATTTTAATGTGCAAGAAGATAAGCATTTGAACATTAGTAAGGCTGTGTCACCAAAAACTCAAGTTTTTATTATGATGTAGTTGCTACTAATCGTAACTGCTTACAAATTCAGCTGCACCATGTAGAGCCCAGTAGGCTAGCTTTCTCAGTGATATTGTACATCCCCCCCATGTCCTTCACAACACACTGAGATAATAGTACAAAAAAATAAAAAACTCGTGTCCTTTCTTGCCCTCCCATACCTGACTCAAACGATCAGGTCAATAACATGCCCTTCATGACTTTACAATGGGTGTGTTGGAGCAGGAAAAATGCTCAGTGCACTGAGGAGTATCTTACAGAAACCTGGTTGAAAAACGCCGCCTTGAGTAATCAGATATACAAATAAGAATGAAAAAAGGAAGTAAATCTCAGGTTTGAGCTGCACATTTCACCGTGAACCTTTAACACACCCACTTCTACCACAAGACAGATTTGGCATTGAGCTGATCAGAGCAGTCCGACTACATGTGGAGATAAAGATGCACAATAGAAGCTGCTGTTCCAAAGTGGTCCAGAAAGGATCAGGAGAACAATAACACTCAAATGAGAAGAGTGATCCCGATAACCTGCCTTTGACATTTCGTCTATGCTGAAGACATCTCCCAATTAAAATTAATCTCCCGTTAGCCATCACGTGTCCATTTTTAACGAATAAAACAACAATGCCACAAATTACTCATTATGGCCTCATACTTTAACATTAAAGACTTAATCACACAAAACTAGCGAGCCACATAACCTGTGGACTTTCCAAATGATGTGAAAACTATAAAAACGGAGAAAATGTCAACTACATGGCGTTTATATCTGAAGCCGACGCTTTAAAACACTAATCCTAGTTCAGCGGGGAATGTTTCTGTACCTCATGTAAACGGATAAGTCTAATAATACTGCCAGCCTGGTTGGCAGTAAAGTTAGCCAGGACTACAACAGCCAATCTGCTGATCTGCTAACCAGATAATGCTGTTAGCAAGCTAGTTAGATTCGCCAGGCTCGGATTAAAGCTACGAGCTGATAACGTAAACTCGCTCTGTTTCAACATTCATCTCCAACAACAGGTGACTTCTGCCTCCTCCATATTCAGAGCCAATTGATTTTTCGGGCTGGACATACAAAACTGTACATACCTGTTTTTCTATTAGCGGCGGCTTAACTTAGGCTAACCATCGGACACAAACCGCAGTCGCCATCTTGTCTACAGTTGTCGCGTGGTGTTCCCTCTATGCGACATTACGTCACACACTACGTAGCCATTACGTCGATCGAGTATCTCCCTCTTTTCGTCTGTCTTCAGAAGACCGGACCAAATTTTGTATTATAACACCAGTTATTATATCACATTGAAATTGTAATTTAATAACGCGTAACCCCACTGTGTTGTATGTAAGCATAAGCCAAACATTATATTAAACGAACCACCCTCTCCAAAAAAGCAAACAACAACATCAACACACACACACACACACACACACACACACACACACACACACACACACACATACATTCTCTCTTCTGTATGTTCTATTCTTTTCAAAGTGCTGCATTCTGCTGTGTCAATGTGAATGTTTGTCACTGAAATACTACTGCTACTACTACTAGTAGTAATACTACTGCTGCTAATATTACTACTACTGCTACTATTACTAACGCTACTACTAGTACTACTAATACTACTTCTGCTACTGCTTCTGCTACTACTACTTCTACCACTAATACTACTAGTACTACTAATACTACTGCTGCTGCTACCACTACTATTACTATTACTACTGCTGCTACTACAACAACAACTACTACTACTACTACCACCACTACTGCTACAATTAGAACTACTACTGGTGCTGCTACTACTACTACTACTACTACTACTACTACTAATAATAATAATAATAATAATAATAATAATAATAATAATAAACCACTTCACCAAATTATATATTCATTTTGAACAATGCATTTCGTTGTGTAAAAATGCAGCATTTTATTGGCAAAATAAATATTATTATTTAAATTGTTATATTAATAAATTGTTATAATCATAAAAGACTAAGCCCATATTTTGCCATGTTATTAAAGAGGTTTAGAACTATGTAAAGTAATACGAAAGCTTTAAAAGCCTGGCATATATGATACACTTCTCGTGTCGGTGTTTTCCTTTTTGCTAAATAATACATATATAAAAACAAGATTTCTCATTCAGAACCAGTTTTCTTGAGTTGAAATTCGAGATAAAAATTAATTTGACCTTCTAAAAATTGTAACACAATGAGGGATGGCACTAAATATTTGTGACTGAACTATTATTAGAGTAAGACTAATTAGTCTCATTACTTCACTTGATATATTGTTGTTTTGTATTCAGAACTGTTTTCAAATATTTGTTAAAAAGTTGAGTTAAATTAATGGTCAGCAGTAGCCAGTTTTAATTATTTAAAACGATCGTATCGATATTAGCACATTTTCTTAGCAAAAGCCAACTGTAGTCGTTTTTAGAATATATTTAAATGAATGTAGTTAATTACATGCAGTTTCCTTTTTTATACCACATTTATTATTCTGTTGTTTAATGCAAGCAGTCACTTGAGAAAACGCATGTGCTAAAATGTAAGAAAATGACTTTTATTTTGAAGGTTGCATTAATTTAACATTGAAATGTATGTTTTTGGATCAAATTTCTCTTTCCTAGCAGAACTAATTTCAGTATGGTTTATAAATTTTTAAGTAATTAACAAATAACTGTAATAAATAGAGCAATTTGCCCAAGTTAGAATATCAGAATCAAAATATACATACATGTAAACAGTGTTCGCCATAGTTTCGCCATCATTTCCGGCTTCGTGATGGCGGTGGATTTGACTCCGAGGTTCAGGAGATTGAACAGCCAAACAAGATGTTTTAGTGAAAACAAACACTCATCAGGTATTATTAGTCAGTTTTGATGTGAAAACATGTACACATAATAAGCTTACTTTTGTGTTATAGTAAGTATATCTTGTTTTATAGTTAGCATAGCTAACTAACGAGCTGATATAACGTGTAATGACACCTTTGTTATTAAATAAATATATAAATAAGTACACTAATTTAATTACATTTTCAGTTTAATTAAAAAACGAATGACAATGACTGTAATAACATGCTATTACACATTTGCATAAAAATATGCTGTTTTCTAATAATGCAAAGAAAACAAGTTCATAAATATTTTTAAATAACTTAATGCTAATCTTTCATAAATCAGTATTTGGTTGAATAGGCCTGATTGTACATGTTCTTCACCAGTCATTCACATTTATGGCACTCCTGGAGCTAAAATTCAATCAACTCAGCTTTGTTTGATGACTTGTGACCATTCATTTTCCTCTTGATCAAGTCTGGAGGTGACCAGTTTGTGTCAACATTTAAAGAAGCAAACATATATACATAAACAAAACACCTTTGTGTTCCATTTCATTTTACAAACCTGCTTATGTAATTCAGCCTGAGGCAGTGTCTTTTGCAGTCTTCATTCTGACTGAATGTAAAACATACTCTGTCCTTTCCCTCAATCTGTCTCTCAGGTGTCACTGGGCCATTCAGGGCAACACAGCTTTGGCATAACATTATCAGTGCCTTACAGACACAAGTTGAAGTCAGACGTCGCCGACAACACTTGCGAATGCACAGAGACTGCTTCACTGGTTCTGATGCTGTTGACGTGGTACTCAGCCATCTTATGCAGAATATTTATTTCTGCTCTAGTGAAGTGTCCCGCCTCAAGGCTGCAAGGCTTTGCCAAGCTCTCATGGATGCACATGTGTTTGAACCTGTTGGAATGAAGCTCTTTCGCAAGGAGAAAGAGGTGGCATTTGAAGATTCTGGCTGCAGCCTTTACCGTTTCCTAGACTGTGATGCCCTTCCTGGATCTGCTAAATGTAATGATGTGGAGAATATAACACCAGTGAAGCAACATGGAAAGAAAAGGTCTAGGTCAGTAAATGCACCGTTTCATAATCTCAATACTATGAGTTTTATAAATTAATTTACACCTACAGATGGCACTGTTCAGCAGAAAATTTGGATATCACAGAAAAAAAAAAAAGAATGGCACATACTGTCTAGCTGTTTATGTGTTTCTGTGTACTATAGTGAGCAGAGAATTGTCAGTAATATAGGCGATATTTTGATGATCATCTCTATGAAGTGCTTCTTTTTACATCTGTATCTTCAAAATCATTAATTTGATATCTCTATACTAAATAAAACCATGAAAAACAAGAATTTGTATCTAAAAAATACATTTTAAAGTAAGTAAAATATTAATTAAACACTTGGCACAACTGACATACGATACAAGTTTAATGGGCTTGTCACATGGATAGAGCACATTCATTCAGTTGTGCAGTTATGGTATACTGCTTGTTTACAGTTTACAGCTCTTCAATAATTGGTCTAAACAAATGTCTCAAAAACTCTTTTATGATAATTGAGATGTTCAGTGTTCTGGAAGTACTGACAATAATATATGATATCTGCCTATTGTAAAACAATAACTACATGATAACTATAACATCAACTTATTGACCACCTTTAATTCTGTTATATGTTTGCTTGAAGGTTTGATGATGTGAGGACCATCTCCAATCCCTTGGCACATGGATCATCCGACAGAAGGGTGGAGAGAATACTGCAGACAATCAACCTCCAGCCATCCATGCCCTCTGGCCTAAATCATGCTGGCTTATCCTCTAGCTACCTCTCAAATAAAGGTGAGTCTGGTGAATGTGAAGCATCTGAGGCAACAATTGAAGACCGATAATCTCTAGTCATATAAAATAGTTGTATGTAGTGATATTATTTGAGCTAATCTTTGCGTCTTATTTCATAGTGACAAAGAAATATGCTCCCTGAAAACCATATAGGTGCACTTTGTAGTTCTACAAGCTCCATCTCTTTCTCTGTATATTTTGTTAGTCCCCTTTCTCCTGCTCATCAATGATTAGGACTGCCACAGAGCATGTACAACTTGTTTTGACTTATTATAATGATGAGTGATTGTGATAAATTGCTGTTGCTCAAGATACTCAATCTTGTGTGGTTGAATGGCGAGGTAATACAGTCACTGATTTTTCACTCAGTTTTAGTGTCTCCTACAAGTTGTTGACAGTGAGCTTCTAGGTTGTAGTATAGCTGCTTACCCTCTTCTTAAACCTATCACATATTTTGTGCAGGACATCATGGAAATGTGGATAACTACAATAGTAAATAGTCTAAAAACAACCTCAATAAACACTACTAATAACTAGAATATAAGTTATTAGTCCATAAACAACCTGTATGAGCAGCACTAATCACTAGAAAACCTTTGTCAATTACACTATGTATTTGAAAAAGGAGAAAGATCATCTTATCTAACATTGGTGAAATAAGCTCCCATGAAAAAAAAGTTTAAGGTTGTAGTAAATTCAGGTTCCTGCAGATGGCACTGATCGGGATGTAAATACCTGTCAGGTCTGAAGGAGAAAGATACGGGAAAGCGTACAGTCATACGGGTCTCCCAGCAGTGGGAAAAAGTCCCATTCTACAGGAATTCTCATCAGAATTGTGGCCAACAGCACACACACACTTCAATAGACCTTCAAATTCAACTACTGCCTTCACTCTATGGCCTTTGGCACAATCAAAAACAATCACTCCTTTTTGCTAGTCATTAATGTCTGCTTTATAATCCATTTTCCACACATTGAATCTTCTTCCATAGAAGAGTTTTTATCACAGTGCTGAAACAGATAATAAAAAGAAATAAAAGTATTTTTTGATGTTGTGGAAAATCTTCAATTTAATGGGACCTCAAATGTTGAAGAGGTATAGTACATTTAAGTAATGATCATTTAAATGGGGAAATCTGATACAGTGTTATATTTTGCAGTGGTGCAGGACATGTGGAAACGGCAGACGGTCCTCCAGCTGCTGCAGTTAGTGGAGCTGCCCATGCTGGACTGTATCCTCTCAACACCCGCAAAACCCGAGCCTCTTCGAATGCCCTCCCGTCGTAACCACGATGATCTGATCATCTCCAACACCTGTGTGGATCGGGAGGTGTCTCAGGTCCTCAACCTGCCAGAGTTAGTGTCCAAATACTTGTTGAATGCCCAGACATATTACAAGTGCATCTCAATATTTTATAAACATATTTTATAATCATTACATGTAAAGTGATGCATTTCATCCCTTTTTGTTTTACTGTTGATCAGTATGACTTCTTTCGCTTAATCCTGATCAGGGTTGTGATGAGTCTCCTACAACTTCAGCAGGAGCAGGGCTCATGATAAAAAAATCCAGAATCTCAGATTACTGGAATATTTAATGAGTTTCTAGTCAAATGACTATTCAATCAATATCAACATTAAACAAGGCTTGAAATATGTCAGTTTATGTTAAATGAATATTAAAATATGACAGTTTTGAATTAAATTATGAATACAAATGAACTTTTTTACAATATTTCAATTTTTGGAGATATACTGTACTAGTATATGAATACCACAGGGCCACCTGTCACTTTATAACTTACTTACATAGTTATTAAATTAATTACATTTACAGTATGCCTAGACATGTATTAGTCTGCTTCTCTTCATCCTTTTTTTGTTTCTAGGTATTTTTTTTCTTTACACACAACACCAATATATGCACCTTTTGATCAAATTCAAATCATAAATTATAGCTGGTTCTGGTTACAAACAGAACTAGCATCATTTGAAAGGTATACAGCTTCACTTTCTACAGATATTATGCTAATTAATATCAGATTACATAATTAATTTGTATATGCTAGCAACAACTGCAACTTCTAATGGTTAAATCGGTTTCAAAGATACATATTCCCATATTCATATGTTAATATGTTTGTATGTTTGCTCTAAAGTTTTATTTAGTCTACCTGTATTATTGTGACTTGTTTTGTAGAATGGACTCATGGTTAATTGCCGCTGCAGATTGTCTGGAGCTGTTCCCAGATCAGCTGATAGTCGCAACAGGAGAGCAGCTGAGGCAGGATAATATAGTGGAGGGAGAAGAGAGGCTGGGAGTTCAGAAGAGATTGCTGTTTGACACCATAGCTAAGAATTACAACAGTCAGGAGAGAATACCATTACTGGCTGGACGTGACATGGACATCCACACAGGCATCCTTAAGCTGTTAGGTAAGTGCTGAGAATTCATGGTATTCCGAAGATGTTACGCAATCACGCTTGCACCATTTTAATAAGCAAGTTTGATTGGCAGCACAGCAGGATATTTGTTATGAGATCATCTAGAGTAATTATTGTTTTATTTAAATATTTTTGCAAATGGTCACCACATGTATTGTCTATGGTTGCCATAACCGATCCAGCAAAAGCAGTTGAACTTTTTTTTTTCTTAGTATACCAGTAGTGAGGCAGAATGAGGGAGAGCAAACCAGGGAATTTATAATCCCAAAAATAATAATAAAATGACTAAACAACTAATACGGTTTTTCAGTTTACTGTAGTTCATTTTTTGGACAGCAACAGCGTATTTGCATGAAGGTGACAGAGCCTTTAAGCAGCTCATTCTGAAAGGGACTGAAACCGGCAAGAATAGAGCGGGTGATATCTCTACGTGAGAGTGGTTTTTGTGCTTCTTCATGAACATGTTTTGTATAGCCCATAGACCTATTATAACTTGTTTAAAAATGTATATGTCCCCTGGACTGGAGCTGAGAATCTAACATTGCTAACAAGCACTAGGTCTCTCAGATATGTATTATTGCACAGCATGACTTAATTTTAAAATATGGCTGCCTGTAGCCTAAACATTTCTTCATGTTTGTAGTTCACATTCAGTCACCTTAATCTAGATGTGGATTGAGTAGGATGAGAAGTTTTAGTGATCTATTTTATAAAAAGCTACTTTGGCTTTTTGACTTTTAAAGAGACCTCAAACATCTTAGGCAGGTATTTTTTATCTCAGGTAAGTTGGAAATGAAGTAATTATGATTTCTAGGTGAATCATTCCATCCGCTCTGACTGAATTGAACGATAGCTTTCTCAGATTTTTATATATTGTGTCAGTCAGATGGTTACTGTATGTATACAGTGTTTTGTAATGTATGTATGTTTTAGACTGTAGGAGAGCTGAGGATGCACTGAGAGCTTATCAACTGTGCCTGCGTCTGCTGGATGCCAGCTCTAGAGATGAGCTGCGTCGACTACTGGCCTTCATGGCCGAAGCTGCAGACTCCAAGGCCTTTAAGCTTCACAAACAGGTTGTAACCAGAATCAGAACCATTGTTCTTGATAACACTTTTAATACACAGCATACAAAAAACACTAATGGCTGTATAGACTTCCATTAGTTGCCTTAAATTGTGTTGAAGGAGAAGGCCGACTATTTTAGTTATTAACTTTTTAATTTCACAAAGACTCTATTCTTAAAGAGTCATTTCAACAAAACTAGGAATGCTACAACCTTCTGATAACATGTCATGAAGGTAGGATGAATTGCTTTAGGGAAGGCATGAAAGTTAAAATGTTTTTTCTGACTTTCTAGAGATAACATTATCTAACTTCCTCTAGACCATCAGCATTTCCTGTATGATGTCTAAAAGTGCAACCAAAAGCATTTGTAGTTTTTCAAAAGTTCTTTCCACCATTAAGATGTCATCAGAAGGTATCCTACATACTTTGTACAACAGAGGCTCTATTTCCTGCTATAAAACTCATCAACAATTAAAATATCACGAAAAGGTTTGTTTGTGTTCATAATTTAAGTCAACAAGGTAAACTGTCATATATTTTCATTACACATTACACATTTTCATATTTCATTCATTCTCTCTCTCTGCTCTCGTGGAAGGCAGTCGCACTTTCTCCCTCTCCGCCCTATCTTACCCTGCTTGCTTCTCTTGTCTTGTCTACTCAGAGCTTCTCATAGCACTGTCCTGAAGAACAAATAATGGAATTAAATGGTCTCTCAACACTATTGACACTGAGAAGTTTGGGTTCGGGGAGCCCACCTGCCCCGATGGGACGTTTGCAGCTGGATATGCGATGGAGTCGTATGCCTGGCTGCATTCTCTCTGGAGAGTGCAGAAGAGGACGTTATTCGGAACACGGACTGGGGTACTCTGCAGATTAGAATAGGAATGCCCTGGTATCGGAAATTAAAGAGGTCAGGTCAGCTGTCCGAGCCCCCAGAAGCTGCCTGAGGATTATATGATGGGCAGAGCTGATGGCTCTCAGACTGTATAAACTTTGGTTTGGATAACAGCTT
>BRDA01067272.1:0-14631 GCA_036984385.1 Crenuchus spilurus | reverse complement strand
AAAAAAAAAAAAAAAAAAAAACACCTCCCCCCCCGACCCAAAATTTTGGTGAAAAAGGATGATCACCAATTTTTTTTTTTACTTGGCCTAATAAACCATCAGAGTTTGTTGTTTTTATTTTATATGTTAAATAACAAATAAAAGGTCAGAGTCTCACTTAAGCTCATCTTTTTGCTAGAATTTAAATAACTTCTTCAAAATGTATGTACTGTAGCAACTTAAAATAGTAGAATTTAAACTATTAATGTTTAGCAGGATTGTCCTGAGTGTGTGTGCGCGTGTGTCTTTTAATGCAGTCATGTTAGCTTATAAGACAGTTTGGGTTTATTTACTGTAGCTGAAGTGTGGCTGTGTGTGTGTGTGTGTGTATATATATATATATATATATATATATATATATATATAAAATCAAACAGGATTTGATGAAGTGATTTATCAAATTAGTTTTGTTGTGACTTTTTAGCATTAGCCATTAAAAGCTAACGTGTTTTTTCCGTTTTCATCTGTTTATAAAATAAGTTTAAAGTGGCCATGCTGCTGTTTACTACAATTTAGATTAATTTAACCTAATATCTTTAATGCTAAGCGGGAATGTTATTAGCCGTGGTGTGTAAGCTAACGCAGCGTTAGCTATTTATGATTTCTATCGATCTTATAATGCACGTTTATTACTTTGTATAGGACGGTCTGTTTATTACTGATGCAGTTGAAGATTGTATTAGCGATAAGTTAGCTTAGTGGGTTAGTTTTAGCACGTGTTCACTGAACAGTCACAGAAGTAACTAACCACCAAACAGTACAGAACACAACTAGTCACCGACATCACCACACAACATCCACAAGAACAGATAAATCCCGGTTTTGTATGAACTCCTTACTTAGCATCTCTGAGAGGATCAGCTTTAATCTCCTTCTTGGCTTCATCAGTGATTTTCACATTAGTGAACTGAGCTCCGATGGTGAACCACTCTATGATCTGCTCTGCTGTGATGGCCTGCTTCATGTCAGAACAGCTACTGTTAAATGCTAAAACAAAAACCACACGATGAACGCCTTGTTAGGAAAACGCCTAGTCTAAACTTCACACGTTGCAAAAACGTGCGTGGACGTCATACTGAGGTTTCTGGGAAATAATGTGAAGCAACAGCAAATCACTAACTCACAAATCAATTCTACACTTACAAATACACACAGGTGAGTTTAGTTTACACATCCAATTACAGCATAATTTAGATTATTGAACGTTTATTTAAGACAAAAATCACAGTTCATTGGCTACATTACCGTAAATATCCAGACACAAAGTTCACAGAAAAACAGAAAATAAAGACACTAACAAATGATGTTTAAATTGGCAAAAAATAGCTGTTTTTTTATCATTGAACTGTGTAATTCTCATACAGTACAGTTGAATCAGAATATGCTCAATTTCACAAAAAATACACAAACCATGTAGCAGAGCAAAATAAAAACCGCACATTTATGTAATAAACAAAAAACCAATATCACAAGATGTGACTCACTCACACTGACAACTGTTTTTAAAAATTCCTGGTGTTTTTGGGGGATGAAAAGACAGACTCACTGACCACCAAGTCATGCATACAAGCTGGTTTCAGTATTAAACAAAATACTTACGTTTTAATAAAAAAATAGTTTTTGTACAAATAACAAACAGCATTCATGTTTTCATATGTTCTCATGGTTTCTGACCAACACTCACACAGGAATGTTACATACAGTTAATGTTTCAGCCTCCATGATCAAGTTTAATGTTAGCAAGACACGAATATGAAGAGACTGAACATCCTATGAATGTTTTACATACCAGCACCTTGAATCTTTAAAAACAAACTTATTAAACTGTATATTTATATGAGATGTACTTTTCCAGATGTTTTCTTGCAGTTCTGCAAAACCATCATGTAGAGGCACCTGAAATGTTCAGCTTGGAGAGATTTTAGAGATCAGGATCAGAGAATTCTGATTAGGTTTCACTGAGCTTCTGACCTTCATGTTTTAGGATGTGTTTTTATTCTTTAGCATCTCATTCTCCTGTTTAAAAACAAAAAAAAAACAGTGTGAACACCAATTGGACAACCAGAACAACTAAAAAAGTCTGTTATTGGCTTAAGCCAAAGTTAAAGAGTTGTAATCTCCCATGCTTAGAAAACAGCTTTCATAGTCAACAAAGCTAAACAAAGGCTGTCACACAGTAGCTCAGTATTTTAGGTTAAAGTGATGCATAGTTCACCTCCTGCAGTTTGGTAATTTCTTTTTTCAGCCGGACCATGTACTCAATCTTCTGTTTGTGGTTTTGGTGGCCAAGCAGCTTGCCATTCTCCTCCACTAGGTGATCTACCTGTTTCCTCAAAACCTCCATTTCCTGCGTGCAACACCAAAAATTGTCAACAGAAATAAATGCTTTACTGAACTCTTTGTTTTACTATATTTCTGTATGTGCCAGCCCAATAAGTCCAATTTGGGTTTTCATCTGCAGACCACTCCCATAAAGAGAGCATAACAATAGACTTGGTGAACAAAACTGCAATTCATGACTAATTTATTCAGTACTTCTTTACAAATCCTAAAACTCCTGGCACCACTTACTTTCTTCACTCATGCTCAAAGTTAATGTCAGTTAAGAGTCAGGGCTAAACACATGGACTCTGCCCCCTTGATCCTTTCACATTCAGTAAGCCATGCATCACAGCTCACCTGTAGGAGCTTCTCCTCGTCGTCGTCTTTCAGCCGCAGCTCACGGAGCTCCAAACAACGGTTCCTCAGTTCAGATGTCAGCTCCTGCACACAGGTCTGAGACTGGGCTAGAGTGATCTCATTGTTCTGCAAGCTGAAAAAAAACACACACAACCTAAGCCAAACTCAACAATTAAAATCAGTTCAAATGAATTTGTATGATTTCTTTCTCCCTTCATACATTTTCTGAACTTCATCCAGCTGCTTCATCAGGGTATTCTAAGAAAGAAATAAGATAATGCAAGAGACACCAATTAAAATAAAAGCTTTGCCATATGGCCATTTCCAGTTTAAAAGGTGCATTTCAATATAACAAGCTTGTAGGATGTCATTGGATTTTAAAAAGCTGATCATTCAGACTCACCTTTGCACTCCTCTCTTCCTGTAACTCTCTCAAAACAGAATGATGGATGACCTCCTTCAGATTTCTACAAAAGAAAGTGACATAAATCACTTTGTATGAGACACAAATATGTGACCTGTGACAGAAAGCAGGCAATTTTGTGCGTGAATATCATTGAGCAAGGCTTACTGCGCTGCATTGCTGTTAGAGGACTGCTGGGACTGTGAATTGTAAAACTGCTCCAGCAGAGTCTGAATCTCTAACCGCACATTCTCCTTCTCATTGAGCTGAGTCTGGAAACAAAACACAAACAAGCAAGCATAAGGGATGTGAAGATCAAGCAACTTCAGATTAAGAAATCACAAATTACTGCATTGGGCAGAGGAAAAATGGCCTGTTCTATATGAATTCAAAGTTTTTTTATTTATTTGTTGTTTTTTTATTTATTTATTTTTTTTACAGTTTTACAATTCAAGTGTTCATTTTCACAATTTAAGTCAAAGTCAAAAAGTAAAAGTCTTCTTTATTGTCAATAATTCAATATGTACAGGATATACAAATAATTGAAACTGTTTTTCTCCAAGACCAATGGTGAAACATAGCAAAATGTAAAACACCAAAAAAAAAAAAAAAAAAAAAAAAAAAAAAAAAAAAAAAAAAACACACCACACACATGAAAATATGATATAGAGCTGCTTGGCAATTGCCCTTTTTTACTTTTCAGACTTGAGTAGGTTTACAATCTTGTCTCTGGTGTCTTTGGACAGCTCTTTGGTCTTAGCCATGTTAGTAGTTGGGAGTCTTACTGATTGTGTGGGGTGGGCAGGTGTCTTTATGCAGCTATCAACCTCAAACAGGTGCTTCTAATTTAGAATAAGTGGAGTGGAGGTGGACTTTTTAGAGGCAGACTAACAGGTCTTTGAGGGCCAGAATGTTTGCTGAATGGCAGGTGTTCAAATACTTATTTGCAGCAGAAACACAAATAAATTATTTAAAAAATCATACATTGTGATTTCCGGATTTTTTCCTTTTGGATTATGTCTCTCTCAGTGGACATACACCTAAGATGAACATTTCAGACCCCTCCATGATTTCTAAGTGGGAGCACTTGCAAATTCATAGGGTGTTCAAATACTTATTTTCCTCACTGTATGTATGTATATTAAGCAATAGGAATAAATATAAAAGGTCCCTGATATGACCTCAGAGCCATAAAGTGACAGAGCTATAAAGTGATTTAGAATGAAGTCTGTAGGCATGGTTAGTGCAAATTGTAAATGTAAACGATAAGTATTGTCAACATTATTGTAAACATTGCAGACTGAAGTCTGTAGACTGTAGGCTTGGCTGTGCAAATGTGTATTGTAAACTGTAAATTTTAAACAATTGTTTAAATAAACAGATGGTATTGAAATCTAGAATTGTGTGAGTAGGAAGCTAAAGGAAGAGGGGAGGTAGAGTATGCAGAGAGTTAAGCAGCCCAACAAGCCTGATGGACAGAGCTGTCCCTCAGCCTGCTGGTTTTAGCCCAGAGATTCCAGTCTCCTCCCTGATGGTTGCATGCTGAAGAAGCTGTGATGGGGATAGTGGGGTCACCGGCCATACAGAGGGCTTTTTGAGTGAGGCGGATGCCGTGAACGTCCTGGAGGGAGGGAAAAGAGGTGCCGGTGATTTTCTCAGTTGCTCTTACAATGTGCTGGAGGGACTTGCGGCAGGATGCGGTGCAGTTGCCATACCACACAATTATGCAGCTGGTCAGGATGCTCTCGTTGGCTTCTCTGTAGAAGGTGCACATGATGAGGGTTGGGCCACTGACTCATCTTAGTTTATGAGAGGAAGTAGAGGCACTAGTGGGTTTTCCTGGCTCCATGGAGTTATTGCTCCATGACAGGCCTTTTGAGACATGAACGCCCAGGAACTTGGTACTGCTCACCCTCTCCACAGCAGTGCCGTTGATAGTCAGAGGAGTGTGTTGGGTATGCATTTTCCTGAAACCCACCACAGATGTGTCGTTTGCAAACTTGGCAAAGAGATTGGATGTGTGTGACTGTGGGCAGTCATGAGCCCATAGTGTGAACAGAAGAGGGTTCAGCACACATCCTTTAGGGGCCCCAGTGTTTAATGTGATGGTGCTTGAAGTGTTACTGCCAACCCGTACTATCTGTGGTCTTCTGGTCAGGAAATCAGCCAGTTGCACAGTGATATGTTCAGCCCCAATCAGTCCACTTTGAGAATGAGCTGTTGGGGGATGATCGTGTTGAATGCTGAGCTAAAATCTATGAATATTTTAACATAGTCTTTTGTTTCTAGCTGAGGGTGGGCTGTGTGGAGGGCAGTGGAGATGGCATCATCAGTTGAGTGGTTTGAGCGATATGCAAATTGGAAGGGGTCCAGGGAGAGCGGAAGGGTAGACTTGATGTGATGAACAAACCGTTCAAAGCACTTCATGGGGATGGAGGTAAATGCCATTGGGTGGTAGTCATTGAGACAGGAGGGTGACAACTTCAGGACAGGGATGATGGTGGTGGATTTGAAGTATGTGGGGACAATAGCCTGACTCAGTGAGATGTTAAAATGTCTGTAAAGACAGCTGCATTTAATCAAATACATTTAAAAACAAATACTTTGAGTCGTAATGTCTCTCTGATCCAGCCCTTCCCTAATACAGGTCTCTCAAGTTCGTCCAACTATAAAAATATTCATAGTTCAACCAGGGTTCTTGCATGTTTCAGTGACTTAAATTTAAGACTTTATTAACACCTTTTAAGACCATTCTCTGTGAAATTTAAGACCAACATGACAAATTGCCGGAAACATTCTAATGATCCCAGATATTCTCAAAACATTTCATTTTTATTATTTCAGTTATAGAAAAGGATTAATTTCATTCAATATTAGAATAGATAATCAAAATAGCTACATTCTTAACACAAGTAACCGTACCAACACAACACTAACATGTCTAAATACAACCTCACCCTCCGTATGTCCGAGTTCTTCTTTTATCACCAATCTCAGTTTCAAGGGTTTTGAGTTGCGCAAGCTTGTCTTTGTATGCCCTTCTCAGAGCATTTGACCCCCTTCATTATGTCTTTCTCAATTAAACAGATAAAAGGCCTGGAGTTGATTTGAGGTGTGGTGTGTGCATTTGGAAGATTTTGCTGTAAAGAAAACGTGATAAAAGGAGCTCTGCATGCAGGTGAAACAAGCCATCCTTAAGCAGCGAAAACAAAAAAAAAAACATCCGAGAAACTGCTACAAAATTAGGAGTGGAAAAATCTATAGTTTGGTAAATCCTCAGAAAGAAAGAAAGCACTGGTGAACTCATCAATGCAAAAAGACGTGGACGTCCATGAAAGACAGAGAAAACAGTGGTGGATGATCACAGAACAATTTCCATGGTGAGGAGAAACCCTTCACAACAACCAACCAAGTGAACAACACTTGACTAATTAGGTTAGCTAACTAGCATGTTACGGCTCATTTCAAAAGTAATAATAAGCACATAGTGAAGCTGTGACAACAAGCATATTTTTAACTGTACCACAAAGCTTCCAAAGTTGCTCAGTTTAGCAAGCTAGCTAGTAAGGTACTTAACTCTATTTTGCATGTTGCTCTTCCAGTGGAGGGCTAATTGTCCTGCTTACAGTGACTGTTTACACTGGAATCAACGTTATCATGATCACGCTCCTCCATATTCTGATAGGTTGCCTCACAGAACCAGTCATGTCCAATAAATGAAACTCCAACAAGCGCAACAGAGGCTGCACCAGGCTAATGTGGAGAGGAGAGCAGCTCAAGAAGCACTCGCTGGGGAAGTAACTGCAGAACGATTGCTGCTTTCACATGCATCTCCAAAAGTCTCCAATAACACCAGGAAAAGTCGCTAGATTTGTCGCTAGACGCTTTTTTGAAAAAAACTCTTCTGAAAACTCGCTCAATATAGTGACGAAATCAAGTTGGCAACAGTGTATTCACTGCCCCCACCCCCCACCCCGAAACACAGAGCACACAGAGCTACATTTACATTGAGGCATTTAGTAGATGTTAGCAAAACTATAAGAAAGGTTCTCATATGCACACACTAAATCTCACCTTTAGTCTCTGGATTTCTTCATTCTTGGCTGCACGTTCTGCATTGAGTTCAGCTAGCAACACCTCCATGGTCAGCATGGAGGAACGCCTGCTCTCCAACTCCCTCTCCTGACTTTCCAGAACCTGAGACAGTTCTGTGTTGAAGCTGCGTGGTGTATAAGGGGTCTAAACACACAATTGCAGACACTTATCTAAATTATTTCTATACATTTCTCACAGTTTGGTTAAGTTTACTTTATATAGATGGACAAGCATTTCAAGTGTGAGTTTTCTCCCTTTAAGACCAGAAATTAAACTTGTATCATGTTAAATACAGGGTTTATTAGCAATGGTTATACCCACCTGTGGGGTTGCTTTAGGTGTAAATAATGAATGATCAGCACTTTCATTCCTTACACACATTTGCTCCTCCTTCTGCTTCAGCTGAATATGCAAGAACAGACACACACAATGTTTCACCATGTGACCAATAAAATATCAAATAAAGCTCAAAATGTTTAATTAAAGCTACATTTTTAAATCCATACCTGCTCCTGCAGTGTATTGATTGTTGTCTCTCTTTCTGCAGTGAGGAGCTGAGCTTTCTGCAGTGAGGCTGTCTGTTCCTCTAAAGCTTTACTCAACCTCTCCACCTCCTCTGTAGCATAGGACAGGTCCTCCTGTAGTAGCTCCAGCTAAAACATCAACAGACAGAATAACATAACCTGCACTAGACAAAAACTACATCTGTTATTTAGAATCCTGAGAATTTAATTATCCTTCATGCAATTTCAAGCATTCTTTCTTACAAATGTCTCTGCTTTACATCTATAATAACTACAATAATAACCTTGCTGCAATTCAGGCATACTGCATTATAACAGACTTGCTACCCAGAACTTATGATGCACCCAGTGTTTGCTGTTTCACAAGTCAAGTGTTCATGTTAAGTAGATAAAGTTAAAATATTTTGGTTCTTAATATATCTGATATTGATATTCTCCCTCACTCTCTTGCACACACCTCGACACGGTCTGAAGCAACACGTCTGTCGGATGCCTCTCTTAGCTCCTGTATTTCTGTCTGCATGCGAGAGATGAGGTTCTTCATCTCTTCTCTCTCTGAACACACTGCACCATACTTCACCTGCAATCACAAGAGTAAAAACACTGCTTATGGTCTACTGAAATGTGTCATCATATTACACCTGAGATGGAAAATGAAATTAAAGTTTCCAATTTTTGCCTGAAGTTTACAGTGAAGTCTATTGATCAATGCAAAAAATACATCCACTGACTCACAGTAATGTCAGTGAGGTCAGCAGTCATTAGGGAGAGGCTCTGGTCCTTTTGTCCTAATTCACACCGAAGATCACGAGTCTGCTTCATCAGATCCAACATCACATCCTGGACACCAACAAATATAAACAGACAGAAATAGAAATAGTCTGTGGTCACTTTACCAGCTGTGGATACAAAGTTCTCAGGATATTAACTGGTAATACACTTTACTGGAACGTAGATTCAGTTTACAGTTTAATTTGATATTGTGTAGCAAAATAAATCAATTAATTACATTTTAAAAATTCCAAAAATGTTAATGCAGTATTGAACCAGTACGACTTTTTCAGCAGCAACATATTTTAATGCCGAACTTCATTACAGAACTTGCATTTAGATCAGGAATTGATATGAATGCATTAAAGATTGAAAGGTAAGCTTACTTTGTCCTGCTGTATTTTCTGCTCGAGACTGGTGACCGACGTATTGGCATTACACACACTCTGCTGAAGTACGCTGATGCTCTCCGCCTTTAAGAGAAAGTATGCATGAGCATGCAAACGGCTCTTTACATATTTGCACATACTAGTGCAAAAAGTTTATATTTTAGTTCATAATTTAATTAAAAAAGGTAAACTGTCATACATATAAAGTGACATGTCAAGCCTTTTTGTTTTACTGTTGATACTGTACATACATACACACCTGCTGCTGATTTTCTGTAGTCAGATCCAGAATCTGTTTCCTCAACACAGCATTATCTTCCATAGACTGCAACAGTTCTCTGTAAGACAACAGTACATAATTATACATGGCTTAAATCTTAACAATTCTGCAGATCCCAGTGAAATGCGTTATATGAACTCACTTTGAGGTGCTCTCTTGGTTTGCTTTCAGTTGAGTCCTCAGACTAGAGGTCAGATCTCTCTCTGTCATTAGAGTGTTCATCAGTTCCTAAATACAAGGAAACAAAAAACATGAAAACAGTAAAAAGGTCCTGAAAGAAAGTGGGAAGAAATCTGATCAGTAGTTTAAAGGAGTTGATGAGAACTATGCAAAAACAGACATGGAACAAAGAATGTCAGTCTCACAGTTATCTGGGCCTGCTGTTCAGTGTGTTCTCTTGTTTTCTCTTCCAGATGTTGGTTGTATTGATCTGCCTCAAACTTAAACTCAGCCTGCAGAGTATCAAATGCATCCTGTAGCAGCCGCTGCTGTTCCTGCAGCAGCTCCCACTCTAACCTAGAAAACAGGGAAAGAGGCAATGTCCAGAACCTCACAAAGTACTCCGTTTATGAAAAATGTTTAGACTCACATTGATAACAACTGCAGTTCTTCTTTCATTATTGTACATAAAAGACACTGATGAACCTTAAAATGTTGGCATAAACTACACTGACCAAAATAATTTACGTATGTTTGATCTGTGCCTCAGTTAATCTACTCCAACAGAAACTCGTCTACACAGTCCATAATGACATCAGGCTCAGAGCAAACACATTCAGCAAATAATTAGTGGCTTATTTGAGCCTCCTGTTCTAACCATTTGCTAAGATTAAATATTGACTTAATCTCATACCAACTTAAAGTAAAGCAGAGTTAAGGCTACAAGTCAAGGTAAAAAGTTACAAATGGCCAATAGCCACCACAGACTTTGATATAATGAGATAACTGGAAACTGTTTAGGGCAGTTACAATGAAGGCAAACCTGGCACTAATTTAAATAGTAACAGGACTGTCAACAGCAAGAGCCACACTCGTTGGTGTTAGTGTCTTTGTTTCTGAGTGTTGCAATAACAGCATGTGTAAGAATCATTTTCTTTCACTTTCTTCCCAGCAGACTGCTTTTGGATATTGAAGCCGAGGTGTTTGTCCAGCCATGTCTTCTACCTGACTGTGTCCAGTTGTAACTGGGTGCTAATCAAACTGCTGGAGAGTTGCGTGTTCTCTCTCTCCTGCTCCATCCTCCCCTCATCCAGTTCCCTTCGGACTGCCTCTAGCTCTTTATCAGACGACTTCAAGACGAGTCGCAGGTCATGCACTTCACTTCGCAGCACTGTGGGGTCCAAAAGGTTAAAGGTCATCATGTCACAGTCAAAATTGGGCTTGATGACATCAACTCACTGAAATCCTCTGACCACTAATATAGCTGATCTAAAATAAAGACAAATGCTAGACCATTGGGGGGGAAAGAAGACCATCATATGTCTAAAGTGGGTGAAAATGTAAGTCTCTCTTTATATGTTGCTGGTAAACTGACCATCTGCTGCTTTCCTTTCCTCAGTAACCTGCTCTTCTAGAGCAGCGACTCTTTCCTGAAGCCTGTGCTGCTCCTCAAGCAGAGCACTGCGCTCTGAACTGAAGTCCTATACAGAGAGAAACACAGACAAAAGTAACCCTAAAAACGAAAATATTCAAGAACTGAGATTTTAATTCAAAATAATGCTTGCATAACAGTAATGTGCTTGAACTGAGGCAGTGCAACCATCCTACCTTCTCTCTGCAAGTGGACTGTTCCTTTGCTGTAGAGACCTGCTCTTCCAGCTTGCCAATTTGCTGAATTAACTTCCGGTTCTTGGCCTCCTCTTCATTGTACTGTCCCTTGAGACGACCGATTTGTTCCTGATGAGCAGAAAGCGAATCATTAAGTTTCAAATCAAGACTACACACAATGTGAACCTTTTTAAAGAAATTAACATTAGCATGCAAAGCTCAACTATCATACTATCAGTAGTATGTACTCGGTGTACAGTATGCTCTACTCTCAGCACCTGCATTTGCTTTAGTTCTTCAGTTAGTGCTTCACAGGCCAGCTCATTCATCTCAGGTGGTGGCTGTTCAGAGTGGATTTCCTCAAAATCACTGTCCTGCACATGACCATTCAGATGCTCTGGGCTGCATAACGGAACCATACGACTCCTCAGGTTATACGCTTTGGTTGGGGTTGTTAGGATCTGAAAGACAAGCAGTGATCAAAAAATACAGAAATTTAAAACCTTCAAAAAAGGACATGTATGCAGATTCTTTAAAGGTCCAAGTCATGTTTCAATAACTTTGTCCCTTCAGTGTACCTTAATTGTTTCTGCATGTATCTTATTGAGCTGTGACATTTCCTGCTTGGTGTGTGCTTTAGTTGCTTCCAGAATGTTCTCCAGGTGCTTGTTGGACTTCTCCAAGTAGCGTTTCTCAGATTCCAACTCCAAAAGCTGCTTTCTGAAGGACAGACCATATAGAGGATTAGACTCGCAGGTAATCTTATGAGAGACATCTTCACAAAGCTGACCATCATGGCTAAAAAAAGTAAAAAAATATTCCAACAAACAGGATATTGAGTGATTCGTTTAACCTCAAGTCACTCTCAGGATGTGTGAATGTGTATTAGAATAGCATATCAAAGTTAATTAGATTATTCAAGCAAAATATCAGCAGTCATTTTTAATGTTGAGCAAATGTTTGTGCTTACTTGTTGACCTGCTTGTACTCATCAAATGCCTGTACTGTGGTAGTGAGCTCAGACTGTTTCTGCAGCAACTGGGCCTTTAGCCTCTCCACAGAAACAGAGGACAATTTCTCCATAGTGACTGGGGTAGAAAAGGTGGTTGATTCTGCTGCTGTACATAAATAAACATAAACTCATTCACATATGTTAAACAATTCAGGAAAGAAAGTGTTAAAGATATAGCCTATTTAAACCCTGCCAATTTTGCTTTGCTGTATTCAGAACTGCTCCTTATATTACATTATAGACATTAAGTGCATTAAACAGTGTGCCTAGCTTTGTTGTATACATAGCACAGCTTTGTTCTAAATCTTAACACAAATCTCTTTCAGCTGATATGTGGTTGCTCCAGGCGGTTCACAATAAAAGAATAGCTATGAGGTGAAAAGTAAATTAACAATATATTCATTCCAATTGTCTTTTCATAAACTCCATGTCTTCACTCACCGCCTGCTGCTTCAACAGTTTCCTCAGCCTGGACAACCTCATGGAAAGCCTGTTCCAGTTCAGCTGCAGATTGGGAAACAGCCTCTTGACCAGTTTTTACTGACTCTAAAGCTCGCAGGACACGAACCTCCTCTCGTAGGCTGCCGTTCTCTGCTGCATACCACATTATACGTGGATGATGCTCCACCTGGATGATATTTAATCAGAATTTCTCAAGATCTCATCAATATTTTGTGACTTGAGTATAAAAATATACCTGTTTTGTTTGTTTTTTAATTTAATTGAAAAGTAATTCTGAGAAAATAAACATTGGTCTCTTCAAATGTCTGGCTGTGTGCATATCAAATATACTAATTTTTTTATATGTATATGAACAGTTCAGAGTTTATCAGCATATGCGAGAGCTAGTTCTTTACCTGCTCTCTGAGCAGGCGGATTTCCTGGAGCAGTTGCTCAATTAGCATTTGGTCTTTCCGCTGTGGGTCAGTCTGCTGGCCCATATCCAGTTCCCGCTTTAGCTGTGCAATACGGTCGTCTCGAAACTTGAGGATCATACGGTTTGACTGGATAAACTTCTCCTTTTGAGCCCAGGCCTCTTCCAGACGAGATACCTTTTCCTGCAAAGCCTGCAGCATCACCAGAACAGTTATCTACCTTTGTTACATTGCATATTGCTGAAAATAGTGAAATGCAAGCAAAAAAAAGGAAAAAAACCACACACTGACAATGAAAGCACAAGAAATAATAAATTATTATTAGCCTATATATTTCAACAAATACTTTTGGAATTGTATTAGAGTAAATATATTTTTTTAAACAAAAATGTTCACAGGGTTTTGAAATGCTATCATATACAAGAGCATCTAAAATGTTAGTCACCTTTTTCTCATCCTCTCCTTTTTTCCAAAGTTGTACAGCTTGAAGGAAGTGGATCTTAAATGGCATCTCAGTGTCTGAGGGGGCTACAAAAACACAAGACACATATTTCACAAATGCTGAAGAGACAATCTTCAAAGTGTGCACTGGCATATGTGTACCTGTGTGTGGCTGTGGTCCGCCAGGTGCAAGTTCACTGATGTTGTGGTGGGCAGAGAGAGCATTAGCCAGCTGTTCCTTTAGTTTTTTCACCTCAGCCTGAAGCTGCCTTACATTTCCCTGGGTATCCTCATTTATCATGGCCTACAGAGAAAAGATGCAGACAAATCCTAATGTGAAACCATGCATACATCCTCCTAACAGTTAACAGTATACACACTAACATACCAGTCATTCAAGTTATGACTCTGCAACCAAAACACTGAATAAGTCATACTCTCCGCAGTACCTTGTTTTTGATGAGTTTGGCTCTCTGAGCAAACTGAAGGGTGGATAGTGTCTCTCCAAAGCACTTGGAGCCTGGGTGCACATTAGCTATGATGTAGGTTTTAGCATTGCCTCCCAGAGAGTCCTACAACAATCAGCACAGGCATGCAGACATACATACACTAGTCAGGACTAATGTAGCAAAGCATTTTCAAACAGTTATATCTTACAATAGTCTTGCACCTGGTGTTTCTTCCGCAGAGTTTTACTGCAGTTTACATTAATATTCCCCACAAGTCCTGATATACTGAATCAGGTGTTTTAAACCATGTGTTTTGTAAACAGTTAACCATTAAGACTTTTCATAGTATTTATATATGTGACCCCACCAGGGAAAACCAGGCCAAAGTCTTTTTTTTTTCTTTTTTCAAAATTAGTTTTTTTTTTTCAAAACAACTTTTTTGTGAATTTAAGTTTTGTTTTTGATCAAAATACGTACTACGATAGACATCTGAGACTATTATCTTTCATTTACAGCAATAATACAGAGTGGCTAAGTTGTGTCGCTAATGTGAGTGAAACGATATTGACATGATATCTCAGTAAATTGCCCAGTGATTTTGGCCTGGTTTTCCCTGGCAGGGTCTCTCTCTCTCTCTCACACACACACACACGTTGGCAACCCTGAATTTCTCCCAGAAAATTATTGAAATTACATGTTTTGTTATACACATGTTTATTTTCTTTGTGTGTATTGGAACAACACAAAAACAGAGGAAAAAAAGACAAATTTGACATAATTTCACACAAAACTCCAAAAATGGGCCAGACAATATTATTGGCACCCTCAACTTAATATTTGGTTGCACACCCTTTGGAAAAATAACTGAAATCAATCGCTTCCTATAACCATCAACAAGCTTCTTACA
>BRDA01067269.1:0-12508 GCA_036984385.1 Crenuchus spilurus | reverse complement strand
TATATATATATATATATATATATATATATATACTGTATTATTAATATTTACATGAATAGTAATTTAAGTCAGGTATGTTGAAGTAGAGTAAAATGTATTGATGCACTGTGATATGTTGATCTGGAAATGGTATTTCAGTTTTGGAAAGTTTAGACTATGTTTTAACTCTTTGGAGTCATGAATCAAACCAAACTGATTAATTAACATAGCTGGTTCAAGGTGTCACAGCATAAAAACAAAGTTAAGTTGGGTTCTGTTGTCAATTTCCATTTCAAATGCTGAATCTTGATAGACCAAGTAAAGCCAGAGATATAATAATAATATACCTGTATGTATATATACAGTATAAATGGAGAGACATGCCAGCAAGGAAGCCATAAAATATCTGCTTCTTTCTGTAAAAAGTTGTATAAAGATTTATTTAATTTAATTTTACTTACCTTTTAACTATTATGTGTTCACACTGTGTGAACATATTTCATCTTAAAAATGCTTCTTTGAGCATGTTTATGTATTTAATAATTTTAAAAAGGCTTAATAATAATCTCTTTTTTTGGGCCAAATTAAAAATCCATCTATTTTGAAATGTAAACATCAATTTTCTATTATTTCTGTATTGTATATATTTCACTACTATGTTTTATATAGTCAGTGCATTTACAGTTTTTGCATTTTCAGAGAACATATTAATGCACAATTACTGTTTTTTTATTTAACATATTGGGGGAAAATTTGGCACAGTAAATATTTTATTGTTTTTTTTTCTAAACTATATAGAAAACATTTAAATTTGTTTCTAATAGAAGTTAACTAATATTTTACTTATTTTCACTTAGAATGTGTAATTTAACCAGGGTTAGGCATACATTTGTATATCTTACAAAAATTGTAATTTATTGATGCACTTAACTGACCATTTCATTTAACTGAAGTAAATTATTGTGGACTCTTACAGTATACACTTCTCCTTTGGAGTGAATTCAGCATACAAACTCGCATGTTATGGTCTTACATCTGTGAATAAATAATTCATGGTTATAAATGAATGCATTAGGCATTTTTGAATGTTTATGATTTGCAACTTGTACATAGCTCTAGCAGGAAAGCAGAAGGCCTCAGTTTATGTGTTAACCATAAATGCAGAGTCTGCGGAATTCTCCTTCTTTCATCCCAACTGTGAACATGGATTATTCTGTGATTCTAACAGAAACAGTCTTTGCTCTCATCACATCCATTGATCGCTCCTCTCACAGTCCTGCCTGTGACTGCCACAGTCACTATAATGCTTTGTCCACCTTTGGAATGGTTTCTGGACCTGTCAATCAAGAGACTGCTCACACAATCACCCTTCATCACCAAAAGTTTAAGAAAGCTATGCACCCTGTTTTGAAGCTGAAAGTCAATTCCAGGCACTTCCATTCAGAACCAGACATGTGCTACTGCCTGGAACTCGCATGAATACAGCAAATACTTAATTTGTTGTGTTTGGCTGGATATCCAAAGGTTTATTGACAAAGATTTTAAATTCATGTTATTAAAACATATAACACAGTCATATCAAAATATGACCACCTTCCTAATAGTTGGAATAACCAGCTTTGGCTTGGATTGTTAAATGGTGGTCCTGACACTTCCATAACCTCATTTCTCCTGTGTTCATTATAGATGTTAAGTGGTCCACAGGATGTTTGCTCAGTGGTGATTCCTGAGACTTTTCTCATTGCTTGTGTGTTCATTATAGAGGTAACTGGTTCACTGTGGTGTGTCAATTGCTCTCGACCACTCGCCAGTGTTGTTGTTCCCCTCTGGCATCACTGTTGTGCTGTTGTGAGAAACTTAATCTGTGAGAGGTCCATTCTCAGTACACCTTCACTACAGTAGCACTAGAACATCACACAAACTTTGCGGTTCCTGAGATGCTACTACCCTTCACCTCATATCGTGTCCTTTTCAACATCAGTCACGTCACGTCCTTTACCCATGACAGTTTTACACTCTGCTAAAAGTCTTCCTTCGACTGTGATCTTCAGTATATCTTCAGTATATCTTCAGTGTTCATCATCACATTTGTTTTACCTGCATTGATCTGCATGTTATATTCCTTTGCAGCCTTCTCAGTGCAACTCACCAGCTCTTCTAGTTGTTCTTTTGATGTGGCCAGTAAGATGATGTCATCTGCATATTCAGATTGTTAATAGTCCTTCCACCAATCTTGAATCCTCCCATAAATCCCTGTAGTGCTTTCCTCATCACTTGTTCTCCTAAGATGTTGAATAAACATGGTGAGAGGTTACATCCTTGACGGACTCCTTGTCTTACGCTGAACCATGCTGATGTGTGATCAGCTGTCCTGATGGCTGCACAATGCTGACTGTACAAATTTCTCAGCAACTGGATCAGGTGTGAGGGGAAACCCATCTTCAGCATGGTTATCCACAATTGGTCATGTGGTACCATGTCGAATGCCTTTGTGAAATCAATAAAACAGAAATACAGTTCATGGTTCCTTTCTCTTGCTTTCAGACAATTCTATTTAAGATCATAAAGCTAAATAAGCATCTAAGCATACATATGTTTGAACTAGTAGTAGTACAGTGTAAATATATAACTAGCCAATAGTAGCTATTTATAGATTTCTTGAAAATGTCTTAAATTATTTAAATTTTCTCAAATTATGGGTACAGATTGTGATTTTTTTAAGCTAACTAGACTTCTTAAATTACAGATGCTGACATTGTTACATAGACAACATAGACAAGATTGTGTCACTAATCATCTCAAAATTGCAAATATGGTAGTAACATTTCTGAATACATAATAAAAGCAGATACTAGCTATCTATATGACCTTTTAAATGTAAGTATACTGGTGCTCACATTATTGTTCCAGTGCTCTACAGACCTTACATCAGAACGAATTGCAGTACAATGATGGACAATACAGCGCTATACCATTATCTGAATTTGGTGATGGCTCATCTGTACAATGCTTATCCTTATCCAGGCCAACAGATGGCCTTGTACATGTATCAGTGGTGCAACAAAAGCTATCTCCTTTGGATAGGGCTTGGAATAAATGAACCATGTGAAAAGATATACCCTCACACTCACACCATAGAGCCATTAAACTCTCTTTACCGCTGTCGCACTCTCTCTACTGCTGATACAAAATTATGGTGTGGTGACAGATGATTGAGTATTAGCTTTTTTGTGTACAACAAAATGTGACAAGGGTCAAGAATACAGAGAGTCTAAGGAAGCATTAGCTTTGAATCATGGAGTGTAGGGAAATCTTACAATAGAATGAAATGCCAGTAATCTCCAGAGAGATGAATGTGCTGAAAAGAAGATATCCATTATATATCTATCAGTTTGTTGGTGGAACCTTGTAGGAAGCGAAGATTTGCTCTTCTTTGAATTGTAGTGTACATTTTAATTCCACAAGCGGTTAATTTGAAGAAATTTCTGTTTGCAATTTAATGTGCAGATCAAACAGAGGGGCTAGGTGAAGTACCTTTCTCTTACTTGCTCTCCCGCAGTGACTTAAGAAATGGTTATGAATTTGCAATTAGCCTCATCCTAGCAACTTCTTGAGGTTTGAGACAGTGTCATGGGCCCCACTAAAGGGCATGTGTGTGTGAAACCGTGAATTTCTTGCGACAGCCCCTGATACCCAAGGAGCTATATTTAGGGAGGATAACTAGTACTGCGTGGTGTAATCTGACATTTGGACCACGAGGGAGTCCTACTGCATTGCTCGCAAATGACAGTGTCACTGTTGGTTTGCGTCCCCAGCGGAATAGGTTAAAGAGAACAAAACATGTTTTTGCAGTGGAGCGCTGGCCCGGCAAGACAGATCTAATAAAACTCTATTTGATTGCAGGGGTATGATCTGACTGGGGCTGTCACTGGTGAGTGAGCCCCCTGAGTCCAGGCAAAGAGAGAGAGAGAGCAAGAGAGAGAGAAAGAGGGAAGTGGCGGTTGGTTTGCAGAAGGACAAAACACTGAGCGCTCAGAGCCACCGCTGAACAGGCAGGGACAGCAGGCAGCATGACTGACCTGCTCTTGATGGCTGTTGAAGACGACATGGCACTTCCCTGCTGCACTGCTACTTCCCCTACTAGCCTCAGCGGAGACTCGGCCTGTCTTGTACACACTAAAATGTGCTTCTGACCTTACTCTGACAGGGAGAGAAGAAACTATTTAGCCTTGCTGAGAGTTCATTTATCTGGAGGCGCATGATATTCATGTTATAAAGGTTTCCTAAATATTTCTCAGCTATGATGTACCATTTTTGTAAAAATTGACATAGTAGCCTTTACATTATGTCAAGGTTCTGTGAATTTTTAAAAACTCCTATTCTGTATTGAATTAAATGGCTCGTAAGGAACTAAGTGGCTCCTCTTTGACAATACTTCCACCATCTTTAATTTTCAGTAGAACATTTGACCACATCCAGCCTTGTTTTCTCAGCATAGCCTCTGGCCTCTGAAATTGTTGTGTCCTGTCTAGAACAACAACCACAATGACTGCATAACCCCTGGGAAGGCCATTCATTAGCCTGTCAAACACGAGCCTCTTCACTTGCAGTGTTTCTCCCTTCGGTCTCAGGTGCGCATCTAGTCGTTCTTGCAACCAAGGTGATCAAACCTACGTCAGTCTGCACCTGCTGGCTCCCTCAAGAGAACATGGAGAGGTTGAACAACAAAAGCCAGGGGAGCGCACCGAGGGAGTTCCTCTGGCAGCTCCTTCAATCATGTAATCTTGACGCCTCAGGAAAATATCAGAAACTCAAGGAGCCAGGGGTGTGCTCAGCAGCCTTTGAGCTCGAGTCTCTCACCCACAATGATCAAAGAGCAGACAAATGCTGCCCAATACTTTTTTTACTCAGCAGGAGGAGAGTAATTCAGAGTTTGACAGTAAATCACCTCTTAGCAACAACTCCACCATTTTATTCTGCTTTCTCAGAACTGTTTATCTGTCTGTCAGCGATTACTTGTAGAGATCTCCAACCTGTCTCCCAGAGATAACATTAAAAAGAAGAAACCCCACAGACATTTCCATGCAGAGTAATTCATATACAGTGGTCTAAAATGCATTAGATGAGGCTGGAATAGGCCTGCTGAAAGTTTAGGGATTTGTAACTAGCACATTTTGCACTTTATTCAGTGTTTGAATTATTTCTCATGGGTGAACATAATGGCGATATAAATCTCTCTGTGTGTGCAATTACTAAGACTGGCATGGTCTATTCCCCACCGGGTGATCGCCTGCGAACAGTGACATATTACCGGCCAGCCAGCTATGGTCATTAAGACCTGATATGGGATTTATGGCCAGTCTTTAAACATGAGATGGTATTATAGAGATTTGAATACAGGCAAAATGGCGCAAAGGATTCTGTCCTCGTGCGATGTAATGAAGTGTGATGGAGAGGCGCGGGGATGAAGGGTTATTTTTGGCCCGGATCAATTTAACAATGAGCGGAATGAGTCAATTGCTCGCCTAACTGTCACTCCTGTGTCTGAGTGTCATCATGGCCCGCTTATAATGGTGCAAGGCAACTGTAAGCAGCCAGGCGCAAGATGGCGGGCCTCGTCACATTGTTTTGACACATGAGATGTCCAAAACTCCACTGTAATTGACATACCTTTCAAATGGCCCCAAGGTTTGACATATTTAAAATAATGTAACAATGAAATAGCCCATTATACAAGATGGCTGCCTTAACTACCTGTGCCTTAAATAGATGTTGTTAGGGAAGAAATCATTTTAGCTGCTCTTAGGAAATATTAGCTTCACTCATTACCATAGCGAGTGTCAATCTCCATATCATACATATGGTCTTATTAGGCCTGTGGTAAACATGATGGAATCATTGCATAAGTTGGGCTCTATGTGATTTGCCTTTGTTGTAAGCAGCGAATATAAGTAAATATGTGAATCATTGCAACAAACAAAGAGACACAGCCACATAATGGGTGTCACCTAATGTAACCTTTAGTTAAGGTGCTGAGTTCTTCTTTTATGGTGAGGCTCTGACAGGGGATACCAAATAATCTAAGCTTAAAATGCAAGTAAAAAAAAAAAATAATAATAATAATTATATATATATAATTTAAATGAATAGATTGAACTCTTAGAGGTTTCCATTTGGTGCAATTAAAGGTATAATGAAAATTATTTTTTATAAGATTAAAATGCTCAGCATTTAACTCAACACAAAAAAAAGAAAAAATCTAGAAAAGGCTGGCATTTTGTGTCTTAGGCACACACAGTGCTGACTTCTAATAATTATTTATTTGTTATTTATTCTCTGTTAACTTTAAGCATATTGAGTCAAATTGGAAAGAGAAAGCTTAGACCATGCTAATATAAATGTAAATTATATTAATATATCCTCAAACAGACACCAATCATCAGCAGGCATTAATTTGTATTATAAAGTTATACAGTTATAAATGTATACAATTTGCAAAGTTTGTGTTATTCATTGTTATGAGTATGTCTCTAATTTTATGGTACATCAGCTAGCAAGCTAATGCTAACTGGTTATTTAAGTCAATTTAAAGTTATTAACATTTTGCGTAGCCACTATATTTAATGTTGTAGTAATACATGATAAGCAATAGAATTCTTTAAGTGCTTGACATTTAAGATTATGATTGTTTTATATGCACATATTTGCATGATAGTGGTGTTCAAGGTTTCTAGCTTAGCATAAGAGAAGACTAGGAAAATTATTTTGGATGGGAAAAAGCTAAGATTTATTACTCTCATTACTTTATTAATTATTTACATTTTATTATTGTCTAATCTACTTACTGTTTATTGTGCTTGTTACATGTCATATGTGAGTTGCTGTCTCACCAAGTCAAACTCCTTGTATATGTACATCGCAAATAAAGTTATTCTGATTCTAAGCTTTTGGCTCTCAACTTCAGCATTTAGTCATTTTGTATAGTATTATCACTGATTAGCTTTCTGCTTCAATGTAGGCACTGTATTTTTTCACCAACATTTTTTCACCAACAGTACTGCCATAATGTGTTAATTCTCAATGTGTAGTTAACTAGCTAACTCAGCTAAAATGGCTCTCCAGTTTGTATTTATTTTCACATTGTGTAGGTCTTGGAGAGTGCCTGGGATGTAGTTGACTGCTTAGGATACCCAGAATTTTAGAGCTGGTCATGTTTAGCAATGATACCTTTTCACAATGAAATGATATTCTATCTTGATTTTTTGATAAAGTTATATTAAATTTTGTAAATATTAAATGCTAACTTTTTAGTATTTTTGAGGTTCAGTCCCAGAATCCAAAGCCAAGCTCATTTTCACAAAACACAATACTGATGTTTCATTTTATTATTTGGTTCTTTTCACATTGCATTTAGGTGGACAAATTCAAGGACCTCAGCTTTGTTTGATGGCTTCCATCCATCTCCTTACAGATTTTCAGTGGGTTTCAGGAATTCACCTTCTGGAATTTGCCTGTCTAGATGGATGACTAGGGTTTGATTGGGTGGTAGGAAGGAATCCAAAAAAATCATCAGAATTCTAGAACTGGTCCTGTACACATTTGATTCTTCATAGCATTTCATAATGAAATATTTTTTCTTACTATTTTGTGAGGTTCAGAATCCAACTTAGAAAAATCATTTTATTGCACCTTTATACAGCACTTACAAACTCTGATGCTGTGGGTGAGTGACAGTCTGCTAAAGTAACATTCCTGACTCTCCCCCGATGGAACAAGCTTGGTTAGCATCACACTAATTTCTGATGGCAATTAGGCCTCCATTCCCAAATGCACCAGCGAGTGAGACTAAGGAGCTTAAGCAGGAGATGTGTTCATCGGCAAGTGAGAAATAGAGCCTTTGCCTCATCACATTAGTGCCAGTCCCTTAAAGTGACTGTTTATCATGAGGTAGTGCTCAAGGTTTTAATGAGCTCACTGCCTGTACTAGTATAATTCCAATTAGTTCCCTCTTTTCATACGATGACGTGATTACCGCACGAAGCCTCCATTGTTTTGCATTCAGCACCGAGAGCAAAGCCTTTGCTGTTTCAATCTGTTTCCCCCAGCCAGCCACCTGACAGAAGCATTACACCTTCTTCTGCATAATGGTAGATCCTGGCTCATTAATACAGGAGAGGCATTTCAATTCCACTAACTTCACACCTTATAATAGATGTGATCAAGAAATTATGTTCAATCCACAATCTCTGACAGCATGATGAGGAGCACATTGCTGAGAATTAAAACCATTTTACCTTACTGTATATAGGCTGCGTTCAGCTGTCTGTATGTTTATTTTCAGTGTTGATGATTCACAGGGATATAAGGCATCTTTTGTCTGCTATATTTATCTGAATATGCATAATTGCAACTGGGTGGTTATAACAGCTGTTTGAATTAATGCAATTTTTGGAATGGTAAGCTGAAGAGATACTATACTGTATAATCAGTTCTGCTCTATTTCAGTAAGTAAAGAATGGTCATATATTGTGGTGTTCTTTGGCTTCTAATAAATGCTTTTTTTAAGAAAAATAATATAGGACAACAATGCAAAAAGAGAGAAAAATCTAAGCTTTAATTCAAGTGCCTTTATTTGGTGGGAAAAAAATCACACATTAAGAAATAAATCTTTTGAATGAAATCATTAGTGCCACAATTATTGGCACCCCTGGTGTTAGTACTTTGTACAACCTCCTTTTGCCAACAAGAGAGCACTTGATCATCTCTTATAACTCTTCACAAGATGGGAGTATACAGAAAGAGGGTTCTTCAACCATTCCTCTTTGCAAAACCAGAGTCCTGGGTCTTCTCCTATGCACTCTCCTCTTCAGCTCACCCCACAGGTTTTCTATTGGGTTGAGGTCTGGGGACTGAGATGGCCATGAGAGGAGCTTGATTTTGTGCCTTGTAAACCATTTTTGAGTAGATTTGGCCACATGTTTAGGGTCATTATCTTGCATTATCTTGAAAGACCCAGTGATGACCCATCTTCAGCTTTCAGGCAGAGGCCACCATATTCTGATTCAAAATGTCCTGATATTTCACAGAGTTCATGATCCCATGTATCCTTACAAGGTTCCCAGGTCCTTTGGAGTAGAAACAGGCCCACAGCATCACCAATCCTCCCCCATACTTAACAGTGGGCATGAGGTGTTTTTCTGCGTACTCATCCTTGGTGTTACGCTAGCAGTGTTTGTTGCCAAAAAGCTCTATCTTGGTCTCATCTGACCAAAGCACACAGTCCCAATTAAAATCCCAGTAGCACTTGGCAAACTCCACCCGTTTACGCTTATGAGTATAACTCAGAAAAGACTTTATCTATGCATGCCTCCCAAACAGCTTGTTGCCATGTAGATAGCGCCTGATGGTTGTTTGGGAGACCTCGTAACCCCAAGATGCTACCATTTGATTCAATCCTCTTACAGTGAGCTTTGGAGAACTATTTACTTGCACTTGCACTTACACTTGCGTTCTCTTCCAGGCTTGTTTGTCACAGTTCCAGATGTTTTGAACATTTTGATGATTGCTCTGACTGTAGATAAGGGCATCTGCAGGTGAGTGGCTATTTTCTTGTAGCCATTGCCTGATTTATGAAAGTTGACACACATCTGCCTTACTTGAGTAGTGTCTTCTCTTGTCTTTCCCATGTTTAAGAGTGAGTAAAAGAAATAGGCATTTGTGTGATGCCATATTTATACCCCAGGGAAACAGGAAATTATTAATTACTAATTAAAGGTTCCTAGATACTTTGATCCACTTTATGAACTACAGTAGAAATGACAAAAATGGTTCAAATACATTTATTTCCAAGAAATTGTTAAGGGTGCCAATAATTGTGGAACAGGTCATTTTATGGGAAATAATTATTTCTCAGTCAGGATTTTTTCTTTATTTTTTTTTTCACTTTAGTTGAAGGTTGTTTTTTACTAAACTTTTTCAGAGTGAGATTATTCTTCTGTATTAAAAAAATTATTTATTTTAAGGCTTTTAACACATTTTAACTAAGGGTGCCAATAATTATGGAGGGCATTGTAGGTGTGTAAACCTATAAACCACTTAACATTTAAACTGTGTACTTGTTTTATTCTATAAACAACTGACTACATTTCTTTCAAATTTCAAATAAAAATATATCATTTGCAGAAAATGATAACTGGACCACTGTAGTTTTCAGACCTCGAGTTACCCAAAGACACAAAGCTCATATTCACAAAACAGTAACTTGCACTACCTTAATTTTTATATGGACTCTATGGAATTACTCAAATTATTATTATTATCCATCCATTCCATCCATTATCACACCCGCTTAATCCTTATCAGGGTCATGGTTAGTCCCATACCATCTCACTAAACCCAGGACAGGGCGCCAATCCATCGCTGGGTGCACAAACACACATATACAAACACACGTATGGACAGTTTACAGTACCCAATTCACCTGATCTCCATGTTTTTGGACTGTGGCAGGAAACCAGAGACCCTGGAGGAAACCCATGCAGACACGAGGAGAACATGGAAACGCTGCTCAGACAGGGACTCGAACCCAAGACCTCAGCGCTGAGAGGCGAATGTGCTAACCACTAAGCCACCATGCCGCCCTATTATTATTATTATTATTATTATTATTATTATTATTATTATTATTATTATTATTATTATTATTATTGTTGTTGTTGTTGTTGTTGTTGTTGTTGTTGTTATTAATATTAATATTAATAATAATAATAATAATTGCATTACTACTACCATTAACCACCATTGTTACTTGTATGATTCTTGACTGCACAATCACTACTTTCATTATATCAGTACACCTGAATACAACAGCAGCTTTATTGGATGTTATAACTATATCAATATCAATAACTAGTTAGTTGACCAGATGAGGATGGAACCTGCCATGTGAGTCTGGTATCTCCCAATTCACTGTGGACTTGCTCACTCTAGGTTTTGTGTTTTTTATATTACTGGAACTCTGGAAAACTGCTTTGTGACAACATCAGTTTTAAAATGCACTATATAAGTCTGAATAAGTTTTCATAGGGTTTTAGGTCAGGAGATTGGGCTGGCCTGATAGACAGACAGACTGGAAGGATGAATGGATGGGTGGATGATCACATAACAAAAAGACCAAATTTACAAGACCATCATGATAAATATGGTAAGCAACATCTGATAAGATTACAATTCTGTGGCCTTAATGCATTCCACTTTGTGTTAGAACTTTGAACATGGCTGAATGTGCAAGTTCTCCAGTCTTTTTTTTATACAATGGCGAAACCAGTCAACTCACTAAGTAAATACTTGCTGGAGATGATCATCAAATCACCATTGCACCAATGCTGTTAGATCTTGCTCCACAGCAGGCTCGCCGTGTCTCGGCAGCCATTACAACAATTCTGGCCACTGCCACTTGACGAGCACAAGTTATTTTTTGATCAAAAACACACACGAGAGGGAAATCAGTCATTAGCAGAAGCCATTTCAGCTGTCATCTTGTTTGGACAGCTTGCAGCTCGCACTTCATGACAGCACAATTCTCGAGGAAATGGGTGTGTGTTTCTCTCTGATGTGTTTTTTTTTTTGTACTGACATCCAACAAAGAGCAAAATTCTGTTGGCATTTAGTGTCTTCATTTATTGACTCTATTTTAATTGCAGAACCACTTGTTTTGGGAGATTATTTTGCATAACAATGCCAGTATACTCAGTCATATCAGAATATTATGACCACCTTAACCATGCATCAGCTTTGCAGGCCTAGAGTGCCCACTCAGTGGTGATCCCTGACACCTTCCTTATTTGCTCCTGTGTTCATTTTAGAGATTAATTGGTCCACTTTGGCTTGTCGATTGCTCCATACCACTTGTCAGTTATTGTTCCCCTCTGGCACCAGTGGCCTTGTGGGGCACCACTGTTATGTTGTTGGGAGGCACTCAATGTACATGTCTCAGTACACCTTCACTAGAGCTCTAAAACATCCCACAAACTTAGTGGCTTCTGAGATGTTACCAACCTTTGCCTGGTACACCATTATCATGACCTCTTAGACATCATATGTCCATGATGATGGTTTTACACTCTTCTACAACTGACTGGTGTGCTCACTTATTTACATATCCTGTCACTTCTGACACATTAATACCTCATAAATGCTGTCTAAGTTGACGTGTTAGGAAATTGTTAAGTTTACACACTGTCCTAGTTTCACAGTTCAAATAATCAGTAGTTGCTGCCTACAGGTCAGCTGCTCATTCAATCAAATCAGTTTACAGCTTTTAACCCCTTCAATACAATGGACCAAAAGAAGAGAAACTGAAGTACTCAAGTAATGAGAACCAGTTTGTCTGCTACCATCTTTAATATCACTGTATAATAAGGCACAAAGCTTCCAGATTTCAGATCAGTAAATGTGTATTATTCATTTATTTAATCAGAGTAGTAATGACTTGCAGCTGATGGGTGATGGTTCTATTCAAGTGTTTACA